>JAQMCW010000035.1:12351376-12366458 GCA_030068335.1 Chrysichthys cranchii | reverse complement strand
GTGTGTGTGTGTGTGTGTGTGTGTGTGTGTGTGTGTGTGTGTGTGTGTGTGCGTGTGTGTGTGTGCGTGTGTGTGAGGGAGAGGTTGTACAACAATAACAGAGTGACACTGTCATCTTAATGCACCATTGTCTTTGCAAATCCCTGTACGTGCTCATTATCAAGATTATCATTGCACTATGCATAATTTACATGGCTGCATGATGCATGAAGAGAAAAAGTGTTATAGCACAAAAATCTTATAGATACTGCAGTACATGTGTGGGATTGGTTTTAGCCCTTTGTGAGGACCAAATGCTTGCACTGTCCCTTATGATATTAATGCATAACAATTTGCACAGGGTGAGTACTGTACATGTGCAGAATTTACTTATAATTCTCAGCCATTCTTGGCATCTTACATTTTATGTCATCAGAAGAACTTTAATTGCACAGGACTGATGTCTGAAATGTCCTATTTCTCCAGAAACTTTGCGTACTAGGCTTAACTTTTACTGTATCCACTATCCTCAGAATGTGATGGATGAAGCTTTTAATATAATTAAAATCTACAACAGACCAAATATCTATAGTGTAGTTAGGATTAGGGGTGGGGGGTTAGGTATAATTGTATAAATGTTATTTAAAGACCTAGCAACAACAATAAAAAAACAATTATAAGAATAAAAGCCAACATTTTTGTACAAAATGGTTGTATTTTACTTTTTAAGGGAACCAATAACGTAGCCTTCAGGAAATAAACTCATTGAAAAGTCTTACTTTGCATGAGGTAATCTATTATATATAGCTTTTGGATCGAGAGGTTAAAGTTTAGGCTTAAATTATTGTGTAGGCACAGACAAGCCACATTTAGACACATTTCAATGGAAACCCTCCACAAAAATAACATCACAAACGTCTGTGTATATGCATAAGACTTTTTTAAAAAATTTCCATGGTTACAGACGGTGCTAAAAGTCCTGGCAGTAGAGAGCATGTTGTGAAAGAAACACTCTACTAGGCCAAAGTATTGCCTGAGGCACCGAACTGTCAGCCAAGATTGGCCCTGACATAAGAGGTCATCTGCAAGAAGATGAAGAAACAATAATGTGGTTTTATACCCTGATATATGTTATGCTCCCCATTGCCACAAAAACTAATCAGATTCTTCATCAGATCTGTCATTCCTGGGTCTGACAGACAGCTTGAAGTTATGTAGCAAACTAATATTGAAGAATAAGTTTCATAAAAACCTGAATATTGGCATGGAATTATAATTTGTCTTTTCTGTTCCGGAGACTTCTGCAATCTCATGCAACATTGGTTCTGTGTTAAAATGAGCCTGAAATACAAGACCACACCTTTAGTGTGATCACTTTACAGAACACGCCAGATAAGAGACTCCTTATAAGGAATCGGGAGTTGTGATGCCTTACGTTCTCTGTCTAATGATATCACACCTGGACTTTGGTCTTACACAAGTGAAGAAACGTTTATTGACAGGTTTATGTTTGTGGTCCACTTCTGGGGTTTTCTTCGCCTATTTGCAATAATCTTAGACGTATATTGGTAAATAAATCAAATTTCACCTCTAATTATTAGTTAATTAGCACAGTTTCACATCCTGATTTCACATCGTGTGCTACAGACTACATACCAAGAACACCTCTATGTAACTTTTCTAAAGGTTTATTAGATAAGTCATTTTATGAACTAGATTTCACTTGTTGGCAATGCTCGTTGGTATTGTTTGTTGGGAAAAAAAGAGTCACTATTTTTAAAACGGAAGATTGAAGAAGGTTGTTAGAGATTGTTTTTGAAAAAAAAATATTTCACGCTTTAAAGCATTCAAGCAGTCATCTAAAAATGATCACCTCTACAAGATAACATCGTTTACATTACTTCTTTACTTTTGATTTGTCATTAATAAGTACACGCTGTACACTGCTTTATATTTCACTTGTGAAAATAAAAGGAAATGTATATGTCATTTAGGATTTTTTAAATGTTTCTTTTATTATTTTATTAACTATACCTTCATTGATTCTAAAAGGCACACGATATTATAAAAATACAAATAATGTTCCCTTAGAAGACGTACCCTAGTGGGAAACAATGGTGCAATTTAGTGCCTTTGAAACAAATTAGTTCTATGTAATAAGAAATAAGTGACAGGTGAATCAGACGCTTCTGGCACAGCTCATAACAGGAGGCTTGGTGTGTGTGTGTGTGTATGTGTGTGTGTGTGTGTGTGTGTGTGTGTGTGTGTGTGGCCTCCACAAAGACTTGCTTAACACAACTGTAACCCATATCCTCCCTGCTGTCAGACTGGAGCAAAGGTCAAAGAATGAGTGACGCAAGGACACCACAGGACTAGAAAGAGAGCAGGCACACAGGATACACTGACATTTTAGAAACGCAGTGATCTGCCTGACCAACACAAGAGAGAACCCGCCGAAGATTGATACTGAAGGAGAAAGATTAGAGATCTAGGTACATCAAGGTAAAATATGTTCTGTTCACTTTCGTTCACTCACTTTCAGTGCCGGCTTCATCCTGATCAGGAGTGCAGTGGATCCAGAACACAGGGCATGAGATTATATAGAAAACACATTATCATTACATTATCCAGTCTATTGTATAGTCTTGAATTCGGGTTGATGATGTGTTTTAGTGATTAAGTTAAAAGAAGGGCATGTTTTAAAATTAGTGAATTGGTATAGTGTAATTATTCAGATGATTACATATGATACACTAACATCTAAAATCCTTTATAAAAATAAACTCATATTATTTTTTTAGCTTATTTCCCCCCCTGTTACTTGAGGTTGAGGATATTGTGGATTACATATATAAGCCTTCACCTTTACACTACTTATTGCACTAATCAGATAAGTAATGACACATGAAATACTGTTTGGGACTTGTTAACTGCTAACTTTTAGAAGCTAGAAAAGGCATCAAATTTTCTTCCTTGCTGAATTCATACATCTATTTTCACCTTTCTGTTTACCGTTCACTCCTTTTTTCTATTGTCTTAGCTATTTTGGTTTTTGTCATTTTTCCAAACTCAGACTCTGCTGGTAGAACAGAATGGATTATGCCAAGAAGTCTCTCAATCTGTTCTCACCTTCTATCTCCAAGTAAGTGTCTTGCCAATGTCTTTACAGTATTTCCACTGTTCATTATCATAGTATTTATTGGATGTGTACTGCCTTAGCCCCTCTCAAAAAAGCCATCGCTTGTGTATGCTCTGTGTGGATGTGTTCACAGTATATCTAACAGATGTGTAGCAGCCAGTGCATCTGTCCTGCCCAGTTTTAACCCGCGCCCCAGACCGTTCAGGGTCACCAACTCAGACCGCTCTGTAAAAAAAGGCATTATGGCAGATGGAATGAGAGACTTACTGAACAAGGTGAGGAGAGGAGGAGGATGGGGACTGGGGGATGAGATGGGGGAAGGGAGGTGATGTAAGGACATTTGAATAGCCCTTTTTTGACAGCTCCTCAAAATCACATTCAGCTGTGAGTTGTAGAAGGATGAAAAGATAGAGAAGCAATGAATGACTCAGATTCAAACAAGGAAAAGCAGTAAGAGATAAAATGAAAGTGAGTGGGAAATATTTAAAGTTTAGTACTGACATTGTCCTGATTCATCTATGATTTTTATAAGCCGCTGTGCCACTTTGTCGTTCCTGATCACAAGTGCAAAAGAGGATCAGAACAAGAATGGACATTTTAGACTTATTATAAGTGAACAATATGTTAAAACCCAATACTGCTCTTTACAGCTTCACATTGACATACCTTCGCAGTGTATTTATTTGTTATTTTATTAAAATGTACTTGAATAGCTTATTAGTATTGGACGAGCGTACTTTAATGATTACATTAGTCTAAAATGGTCCCAATAACTAGAATAAAATACCGATATTAAGATATGCAATTCCAGATTAAACAGGCTTAAATACCATACATATGCAGTTGTCCTCTTCCTTATATACATTTCTTAACAACCATGTTTAGACATTTTAATGTGTATCTTAAAGTAATGTTACAATATTACAATACAAGGACTTTGTAAACCTTTTGAATATTGCCAATAAAATGACTTTTAAATGCTGACAGGCCTGAGTCACATTCTCTGACTAATGACTCTTTTGCACTTTAATCCTCAGACGATGGATGCGTTCAGCATGTCCTGCGTGGCAGGCCTGGTGCTGGATGAGGATGGGACAGGAATCGACACAGAGGACTTCTTCCAGACTCTCAAGGACAGCACTGTGCTAATGGTCTTGGAGAAAGGTCAGAAGTGGACACCTCAACAGGTACTAATTTCATATTACCAGATGCTGACACACAAATATCCATAACATGATTTCATAAAGAAGCTGACACAGAATAGCTTATGAAAGAGAATTTACATTGCCTTGCAAAAGTATTCACCCCTTTGGGGTTTTTCTTATTTCTCTGTATTACAACCTGGAATTAAAATGGATTTTTATTGGATTTATGTAATGGATCTAACAAAACAGTCCAAATTGTTAAAGTGGGATTAAAAAAAAACCTTGTTAAAAAAATTAAGATCTGATGCTATAAGATCTGGTCTAACCACTTAACTTCACAAGTCCCATTGCTAGTTGATTAAGATCCTCCTTTGTCCAATCAAAGTGTCACATGACCTGTCACATGATGTCGGTATAAATACACCTGTTCTTAAGGACCCCTGAGTCTGCAACACTACTAAGCAACCAACATGAAGATGAAGCAACTCTTTAAACAGGTCAGAGACAAAGATGTGAAGTATAAATTAGTGTTGGGAAGTATAAAATGGTGTTGTTAGAAGCACTATTAAATCCAGTATAACAAAATGGAAAAAATACGGCACCACTACAAACTTGACAAGAGAAAGCCACCCACCAAAACTCACAGACTGTGCAAGGAGGGCATTAATCAGAGATTCAACAAAGACAATAAAAGAGGTGCAAAGATCCAAAGCGGAGATGAAAGTATCTGTCCATAAGACCACTATAGGCTGTAAATTCCAGAGTGGTGCTTTATTTAATAGTGGGGAAAAAGCCATTGCTTAAAGAGAACCTTTAATTTAAATGACAAAATTGCCAAACAGCATATGGCAGACCCCCCAAACCCATGGAAGAAGGCTTTCTAGTTAGATAAGACTAAAATAAACTTTTTCACCATCATGGAAAATGCTATGTGGGGCACAAACCCAGCACTTCCCATCACCCTGAGAAGACCATTCCCCCAGTGAAGCATGGTGGTGGCAGCATCATGCTTTAGACAAGCTTTTCATCAGCAGGGACTGGAAGACCAGTCAGGATTAAAGGAAAGATGGATAAAACTAAAAGCAAGGCAATTCTTGAGGAACACTTGAGTCAGTGTGCCAGAGATTTGAGACTGGGACAAAGGTTCACCTTCCAACAGGACAATGACCCTAAATACCCAGCTAAAGCTACACCAGAGTGGTTTAAAAGGAAATATTGAAATGTCTAAGAACGGCCTAGTCAAAGTCTAGATATCAATCTAATAGAGATTCTATGGCATGACATGACGTTTACTGTACACCAACACAACCTAGAGGTAGAGGTGCTAAGCTAACAGAGACATACCTCCAGAGACTTACAGATGAAATTTCAGCAAAAAGTGGCTCTACAAATTATTGACTTTCAGGGAGGTGAATACCTAGGCACACTCTTTTGTTTGTGTGTGTGTATATATATATATATATATATATATATATATATATATACAGTGTAATTATTTTATTCACTTTATTATGCTGCACTACTAAAAAAATTGCCAAGTCATAAACACAAAGGCAGCACGCACAGGTACGCACTGGCGATTTCATTTCCTCTGCTATAGTCTGGCCAGCAAGTCTCAATAAGAGCACAATTTAGGCAGGACACTAAAGCTTCTCTAATTTGAATGGAGTTTGTCCAAAGCAGGTAATTTACATGCGCACTTAATTATGTCTGTAATGATTTTCCAGTACCTGAATACCATTAACCTTCATGTTTACTTAGTTCTTGTCATGCTGGGGCTGTCACATTAGTGTATGCTTTTTCCGGCTCTCTGTGTTGTCCATCATTTACCATCGCCCATTATTTTAAATGCATTAATCTGTATTTGAATGCACATCAGATTAATTTTCAGGGCAGTGAACCAAAAGACTAAAGGAGAGGAGAGTAGAGGAGAGGAGAGGAGGTCGATGGGGGCAAATTTGACCCTGCTCTAGCATTCATCCATCACATTTTGACAGATACTTACAAAAGTTAAATACAAGCACATCTCCAGAGCTGGATTTTCACTCCATACCTTGCCCTAGGCTTTTTTTTTTTCTGATGTGTTGCACATCAGTCAGTATTTTGAAATCTATGAGGGGTTTGAAGGTCTGTCCTTCAAGCACAAAATCCTTCATTTGTTTTTGACTATAGAATACACAGCACTATTCTGAAATATTAATGCAGAATGTAACTCTGAAATCCATGATGTCTTTACAGAGTAATCAATTAAGGGGTCAAGCTGCACAATGCAAACCACAGCATAGGAAGGACCTTGCCAAACTGACCCTTGACTTTTACAAAAACCATCCAAAGGAATTCATTGGTTGCCTGAATGTACAGATGACTCTCTATGGGATGTACTCTATGTCATATGATCTGCAATGCTACCATGCCAAGAGAATGCTGAGGTAAGCAAATGTATTCAATGTCACAGCCTCATAAGTGCATCTTAGCCAAGAATGGCATCAGTGGTCATGTGTGTATCTACAATACAGAACAATGCTAAATCCCTCACATAATTATTGGTGAATATGAGCAATCAAAAATATCACAGGCAACAACAAGTCCACTGAATAGGAGCAAATGATATCCAGAGATGTGAGCCTCTAGTACAAAATTATTCAGTGGTCTGAAGAATAGTTTGAAGCTGCAAAGTATTTTAGAGAACCAACATATGCCTCTTTCACCCATCAAATCTATTAAAGTACATGTAAAAACAACAAGGGATAGATAACAACATTTTCATTCCAACTCCCGATCTCCATAACGGTAAAGTAACAGGTGCCGTGTATTTCAGCTTGACTGTATTTAAAGGATGCTATGGATCACAAATGTCTGTTAGACATGTAAAATATGTAAGACTGGATATGACATATAACTCATGGCAAGTGCATATTGTAAAAAACCCAAGGTGAGACATATCTGAGACATTTCTATCATTCCAAGTTCCAGCCATATCTGCTGATATTTCTTTTCCATGTTGTTTTCAATTTGCTGCTGGCCGCATTACAGTGAGGCAACACAAGTATTCAGATCATGTAGGTATCAGTAGTTTAGTCACAATGGCACTGCATCATCAATTACATCACTACAAGCGCTCACAACACGTTAATCCAACAGTTCCAGTTCCCGTTGGAGCCGTGACAAAATGTAATCATTAATTTGACTAGGATGCCAGGGGATAGAGTGTTTCGACTTTTTTTGCTCCCATTCCTACATGACACCATTACAGCATACAAGTGCTTAACAAGTGCTTTTCTGTGTAAGTGTGAATGAAGCTATAGAAACAAGCAGACAGACAGATAGACAGACAGACAGTTGTTCTACTCACCCATCAATGATGTGTCTCTGTGTCTACAGGGAGGCTCTAAGATGGACTCTGTTCAGCATGCAGGCCACTGGCCATGTTTTACTGGGTACTTCATACTATATGCAACATCTTATCGATGAAGATGAGAAAGCTGAGGCACAACTGACTGCTTCCAGAAACCCAAGCACACCATTACAGGCCATCCAGTGGAAGAAAACGGCAGCTGACCACAGAAAGTAGAAACCGGGAAGTTTGAAAGCTTTATTTTCGCCCAAGTGAATAGCTTGGAAACCACCGTGGTGTTGTGTTTCCTATGTTACTGGACTATAATCACAGAACCATACATCCCATAATTTCCTTCATAGCAAAGGTTTTTGCTGTGAGAATAACCAGGTGTCCACTGTCCTTGTTATATTTTGCTATTTGCACATATTAGACACGATTAGTATTAGATACGTAGCTATGTCTGTGTAACATTGGAGTTATTAATATTTATTCATATTTTCAACTGCTAAAAATGACTTTCATTTTGTATTGATTCTGATTGTTGTGCCTAAACTGTATTATCTTCATGAACTGGAATTAAATGTTGAGTTCTAAATTGAACCTGAGAACCTCTCACCCAGGCTGATCTGAGTATAGTTATGTGTGCGTGTGTGTGTGTGTGTTGCATGGAGAGGGGAGAATGAGGAGGGAAGGGTAGGACATGCTTGTTTAACTGGCCTGGGCTGTAATTGGCCAACGAATGGGTGCTTTCCCTAATCCCATATCAGCCTGTAATTGCCTCTGAGGGAAAGCGCAGGAAAAGGCCTGGTGGGATAAACAGAAAGAGAGCGAGAGAGAGAGAGATAAACAGAGAGGGGGGGGGGGGGGCAGAGAGGGAGAGAACATGGGAGTGTTACCAGATTTAGGAAGGGAGGAGGGGAAGAGGGAGGGAATGAGAAACAGAGATAAACGATGAGAGAAGAAATATAGAGAGATAGAAAGAAAGAAGGAGAGAATGAGCGAGAGAGTGCAGAAAGGCACAGCTGGAGGGAGTAAAGTGGAGGGGACGGAAATGATCCCTTTCACAGAGAGGAGAGTGGATGACGCATTTGGATCCTGCACCCACCACTCCATACCACTCTGTGTCCTTTCCAAATCATGCTCATTCTCTCGCACAACACTCCAACCACAGCCTCGCCACCAGCCGGTCAGTTTGTTAGTGTTGATCTGGTGAACAGATGACCTGACGAATGAGATCAAGACACTGTAAGACTTTATATATAAAGATTTATTTAATGTTCCTGTTCTCTGGAGCTGGAGCTTTTAAAGCAGATGACAATGTGTTAATGCTCGTTTGGTCCCAATGCTCAACCTCACTAACGTAAGATTTCTCTCTAGTTCAGGCTGCTGCTCTACAGCATAAAGGTGCCCGGGTCCCAAACGCCCTTGAGCTCACGAGCCAGCTAATCAAGGTCTAAAATCACTGAAATTTCCAAGCCAGGTGTGTGCTGTAACAGAATATGAGTGCTCCAGGAACAGGCATGTGCTTTTTTTAACCATATTATTTTGTCCTCGCACATGTCAGTGAGCGTCCAGATTTTTTGACATTTAGACATGGATTGGCAATGGAGGCTAATTATATTTTAACAATACTGCATTTGCAGAAGATCATATTTGTTTCCCTGGGCAAAATGAACAGCCACAAAATACCATCACATTTATTTCATGTGCCTACAATGCTGCAATTGTTCTAGAAAATTCCTTGAGCCAGATATGTTGCATTAGGTCTGCATGAATTGCACAGGAGTAATAAACCTCATATAGATGCTGGAATTGAGGACACAGTTGGAGTGGCAGTTAAGGTGGCAAAGCTCATTTCAAGGTTGACAGCTACCACTCAAAATCCCATGGTCACTACTATAGCTCCTTTAATGGTTTGTTTTTACCATTTATATGTCTGGTTCATATCTGTTTTGTTCCGTGAAACGGTTTCCCTGATATACTTACATCATGTTTAAAATGTATAAAAAAAATAATAAATCAGGTTTTCTGAACCTTAGACGCTATGAATAAAAAAGGAAAAGGACGGAACGATTGTTATCTGTGTATAAGTGTCATTGGCTATAAGCATCACATAACACAATCACCTTTTTATTTTAATAGAATTATATTAATTAGGTCGTAACCCTGAATCAACCAAAGATTTTGTTCGTTACAAAAAAAAGCATTTCTATTATCTATGGGTCTATGAACACTGAATAATGACCAGGAGTAGTGAGAATCTGGATGCATTCTTGGACTGGTGTGCATGTGTACCAAGATCTTCCAATGCAAAGCAGCCAAGTTTTGAGCTGAAATATTCTTGTAATTAGAAGAATTCATGATGCCACCAATCTTTGCAAGAACCCCTGAACCACCAGCCACAAAACAGTCCTAAAACATCAATGATCCACACCAATGTTTTACAGTGAGTGTCGGGTGCTTTTCCTTCTATGCAGTCTGCTCTTATCAGTAAACATATTGATGATGTGGATGACCAAATGTTTAATTTTTGTGTCAAATGACTACAGAAATACAGGAGGCCAATTTTAGACAGTTTTTGATTTTAAAGACACTTCATAAAGCTCAGGAGTCACTTTATTATTTTTGTTAAAGCCTATTAATTTTTCACATATAATTTTCGCCCATTTTCATGATGGGTTCCAATAAGTCTGGTGGGCATGTATATGCTCATTTATTAACAACATT
Source organism: Chrysichthys cranchii (assembly GCA_030068335.1). Taxonomy (NCBI): domain Eukaryota; kingdom Metazoa; phylum Chordata; class Actinopteri; order Siluriformes; family Claroteidae; genus Chrysichthys; species Chrysichthys cranchii. Next base: position 12,356,131 of record JAQMCW010000035.1, on the reverse strand, counting down.
TTCAAAAGCTAAGTGTCCCCAGACTTTTGACCAGCAGTTTAATGTACACAAACACACACTCATCTTGTCAGACTGTGTATTTGAGCCTCGACTAACCTCTCAATAGGCTGTACAATGCTGCGTGAGGAATTCAGTTTGCAGTGCTGCCGAGAGGCAAACTAGCGTAAATGAAATGTGGCAGACAGATTGCCATCCAATTCCATCCAGTCCAAATGTGTTTCTCTGCATTTTCATTAATAGGATTGCTGGTAGCCTTAATAGAACGTGTCATTTAATAACGCTTATTCTCACAGAATAGAATCATTATCAAATGCCATGATAGGCTGTGATCCAACATGACCCAGAGCTCTAAGAGCAAAACCAAGGAATTTCATATTAAAATGGTGAGAAAGCAGGAATCAGAACCTAATCACTTCACTTTCACCCATAGCAGCACCAAGCCTTGGTTACCATACAGGCTTGATGGACAAACGCCCAGGGGCCCAGAGGTCACAGGTGCCCAAATAATCCTCACGAGTAAACTCCGCTGCTCCAGGGTTGACCCTTGAGAGATCCTAAACGCCCTGCAGCAGCATGCAATTAATCTTGTAATTCCTGTATTGTGGTGTAAACATGTATCTTTTTATTTTGTTCATAATGGTTAATATAATGAGGCAGCACAGTGGTGTGGTGATATCCGGGGTTGACCTGGGTGCCTTTCTGTGTGGAGTTTGCATGTTCTCCCCGTGTCTGTGTGGGTTTCCTCTGGGTTCTCCGGTTTCCTCCCACAGACCAAAGACATGCACAGAGAGGATTAGGCTAATTGGCTACTCTAAAAAATTGCCCATAGGTGTGAATTGGATTGGCTCCAGTTTCCCCCTGCAACCCTAAACAGAATTAAGCGACAGAAGATGAGTGAGCGAGTGGTTAATATAGTCTGTTAATATAGTTTACTGCATTGTAATGGTGTCATGCAAATCCTGTAGATTATCTACAAATATTACTGAAAATATGTCACATAAGGAGCGGGAGAGTGAAGTCACTTCACGCTGTGCGCATAACGCATAACCCATAACCCATCCATCTCCAGTACCATAACAAGAAACATATTTTGCATGTTCTTTATCCTAGGCTTTCTCTGAGTTCTCGGATTTCTTGCCACTTCCCAAAAAACAGCCATGTACAGCACTGTAGGAAAGTTTTAAATCACCTCTCATTTCTTCATATTCTGCTTCCAAAGAGCCAGACTTTCTTGTATTTTTAAGGCTATCTGGAGAAATAGTTCTCAAGGCTTCCTGCATACCTTAATAACAAAAACCATGACAGAACGCTATCAGTCATGGATTGGCCTCCCCAAAGCCCAGACGTCAACATTACTAAAACAGAGTGGAGTCATCTTAACAGAGATCGGAACAACAGGCAGCCAACTTCCAAAGAAGAGCTTTGGAATGTCCTTCAAGAAGCCTGGAGAACTATTCCTGTTGACTACTTAAAGATGACTTCGAGTTATATACTGTGTTTTTGTATATTTGCTCATGTTGCAATAAATCACTGTACCTATTGTCTCATTTTCCTAGCAACATATAAAAAATGAGGGGTGAGGGGTGGCTCAAGACTTTTGCACAGTACTGCAGGAGGACTGGCTAAACTGAGTAACCCCTAGGTGTGAATAAGTGTGTGAATGTGTGTTCATGAGGGCTGGAAGTGGTTTAGTGTCCCATTCAGAGTGCTTCCGCCTTGTGCCCAGTATTCCTGGGATGAGCTCTGGATCCTTCACCACCCTGACCAGGATAAAGATGTTATTGAAGATGAATGGATGAATTCAAACAGGGGTGAAAATTTTGGGGGGGGTGAATCAAGAAATTTTTTTGGAAAACATGGTGAGAAATGGGCATGACATCTGTTCTTATTAATTCAACAGGTATTGTAAAGATAATTATTGCAACAATGTTATGTGCACACCAATAATGCTTTAATGCGGAATAGCAAAATCAGATAGTTTAATAAATAATAAAACCTTACTTAGTGTCCTGTTTACACATTACAAATGATCCTATCACGCCGAAAAATTGAGATCACATGAACACAAGTCTGGCTTTAGGCAATAAGGGGCCTTGTGATTGTGATTTTCAGCAGTTAGGGATCCTCAGACACATCCACCCTTGAGGTGTCTTGTGTGACCTTGTGTGGTGTAGCCCCGCCCCCTCTCTCGCCCCGCCCCCCTTCTCGCGCGCGCTCCGGGAGTAGTGGTGCTACATTCAAGAGCTGCTTCCTTTCCCAGTGTGGAAGTTTATAATTATGAGGTGACTCGTCTGTTCGAGTGATTAATGACTGCACTCTTGTGGTTTCATTGCAGTGAATGCCAGACAGCACTATAGTACAGAGTTGGAACATGGAAAAATTAATTAACAATGGTAATTCACCTAATAATGATCCTATTAGTAATTATTAATGCAATCTTAGCTACATGATACTTTCAGTACCCATAAAATCAACCAAAACAGCAGAGATCGCTTGTTAGCCTAAAGCAACAACTAATATAATGTTTTATGAATAAGCAGCACAAAACATCACAGCATTATTACACATAATTAGCCTATTAAAAACCACATTTCGCTGTTTTCCAGTATATTTATTCTCGATTAGTCATACTCAGTATTCCCTCAATTTTTAAAAAAATTCTTTCTTATTAAAACCTATGTCTGACATTTGAGCAGAACTACCCCGAGCCGCACAGAATAGCTGGGATATTAGCTGGCTAGCATGGGAAGACAACGCTTGGTAGTATCGCTATGCTAACACACGATGTAATGGGTAACTGTGAGAGGTGTCCAATAATTAAGATAGCTTGCTAAGCTCCCAGCTTGTTATGGCCAGTGGGTTTTGAGTAGTCATATTGTTGGCTACAGGTGTATGTTATGCCACATAAAATCGTAAAATGCTCACCCTCATCCCTCTTCATATGCACAAATTTGAACCCCCCGTCGGTCATAAGTCAGAAACTTGGGTGTCATAGAAAACCACCAGGTGAGTACGGTTATGAGTTTGGAGGTTGGTGTAAACCAGATTTCCCATCTTAAAAGATTCCTTGGTCATGAGCTGCGATCGATGGTCTTAGAACACGTGTGACAAGCTCACTGGCACCTGTTTCGGGCCACCATGAACAAAGATGGCCGTCGACAGAGTTGTGTCAGCGCTGAGTGTGAGCAGTGCTAGCACGCTCACCTCTTAGGTGTCCAGTAGGAGGATGGCGTAACACAGCTACTAATATGGTGCTGGCAAAACCCTTATTAAACAAAAACCTGCTTATGGAAAGCAAATGATCCTTATTAATCTCTGACTCAGTTTGAGGAATGTTTCTACAATTGTCTATTATTAAAGGATTTCCATCATATAATTTGAAATGGAGAACATGTGTTGTGTAATGGGACACTCGAGCAAGGTTTTATTGGGATCATCTCATGTAGTAATAAAGAATATGCAATCATCTCAAAAGAGCATTTTAAACGCGGTTTTAATCGTCTTGTAATCTGCATGTAGGGCAATTCGTCGGCACGTGAAGGCAGCCTCTCCCTCCTCCTCGCGCCTGCAGCCGTCTCGCTATTGGACGGAGCGCGCGCGCACACACAGTCCGTGTTCCAGAGCCGGTGCGCGCGCGCTCCTACTCCCGCCGCAGTGTGCATGTGCTTCAGAGTCTGTCTGCTACTATAGCACATACCGGACCTGCAGCCTCCTGCTGCCACGTTTAGACCGTTTGCACGCAAAATGGCACGCTGTCCCATCGGACTGCTACAATGTGATGAGCTATTAAACTTGCCATGTGGCACCCAGTGATGCAAGTCTTTAATGCTAGCTTATGTTACTAAATCTACCGCCTTAGGTTCACGACACAGAGATCCACCTGTCCGGCAATGTAGCGGAGACCGTCCGCTCCTGGGCTCCTGAGGTAAGTTATGGATAGTAGTTGTAAACATCTCCGTATCACCACCACGACACAACACTGCGGATTACACCGATCATGCATTTTACCTCTTGCACGTGCATAATGGATATTTATGGTGCATATGTACAGTTGCATGATTATGATTATGATTGTCTGTTGTTGTTGTTGTTGTTGTTGTTTTCTGTGTCTGTGCGCAATTGGCATTGCACTGTGAGCAAATCCATTTCAAATGATTTTATCCCTTGGTAAAGAGCTGTCTTTAGGGCTCATTTTATTTCCCTTTTGCTTATACATAGCTGGTTTTGGACACAGCGCATCTTTCCACTGTAGTGTGTGTTTGGAGTCTGCTCAGGCAATAGCTTGTTGTATCTGCATGATTTGTGCGCAGTGGTGTATTCATCCTGATCAACAGATACAGCAAACAGTGCATGACAAGCTTGCAAAGCTGAGGATAGTGCTAAACTACGCAGAAGTTTTGATTTAAGCCAGGGGCAAAGTGTTGAAAAATGTAAGCTTTAATCAGTTCATTGATTTTCAGTCAGCTAAGGAAGACTTTAGGGGTTGTTTTTGTTTTTTGGGTTTTTTTTTTTTTTTGCACAGCTGTGTTTGTTTTAAATTGCCAAGTCCCAGGACGCATGTCTCAGTCTTATAGCACAAAAATAGATACAATCCAATCAATAAATCAATTTAAATGCTACCAATCTCATTTAACCAATGTAATTTTGCATTGCTTTTCCTTAAGCATGAGTGATATGACAAAGATATCATATATCACGATACCATATCGCGATTCTTATATGTGTGTGTGTGTGTGTGTGTGTGTGTGTGTATGT
>JAQMCW010000035.1:12307521-12324425 GCA_030068335.1 Chrysichthys cranchii | reverse complement strand
TACGTATCGCTAAACTTATGCTACACTTTAGTGCTAAACTTAACTTAATGGTAGAATTACTCCGCCCGTACTCCTTGCACAAGTCTGTGACGCGCACACCTTGAGCGAGTTTTTTTTTCAATGATTTCCCGCTTTATATCTAAGGTAAGTGGCCTCTTGTTCTTCTCAGCACCAGCCTTGCTACTCACTTTCTTAGGCCCCATGATGAAAATACAGGATACAGTACAAATAAATTTCCAAAACAGCACAAAGAACACAAAACTAAGCGAGAAATGCTGCGGTGATGCTTACTCAACGAGCTCGACACGTGATCTGTAGGTCGGCTTGGGGTGGACTGGGACACGGGAACTCGTAATGGCGGCGGGCCGCACGAAACGTGATGAAATCGCCAATGTCGTATCCCAAAAAACCGTTGTATCACAAAGCAAAATAATAACCCGACATCAACATCATATCTCGGAAATGTCGTAACCTGGGTCAGTCGTAAGTCAAGGTACCACTGTATATATAGCCTTAGTTTCGCATAACTTTAATTAAACTTTGCATTCATTATAAATTCCAATAATTTTGACATTTCAATTCCAATTGAAGCCCATCATCCATAACCTGTTACCTACAATAAGGGGAAGCGGTATAGTAATTCACCAACATGGCCAACACAGATATATCACTTACTTACTCTAAAACTCATAGATGGATATGCATAGATGTTCACAACCAACTGATATTTTGATTCTGTTATTGATAATTACAGACCAAGTCACACTGGATGTATGCAAAGTACACGCGTACAACTATTCTTCTCCATCTTCTTTTTCTTTTTATATCTTTATTCCCAATTCTATGTGGGGTCGATGTGGACAGCTTGGGTGAGGCAGGGTACACTCTGGATAAGTTTCCATGCTACCATAGGGATACCTGAAGCTCCTCTCATACAGCCTGTTAGAGAAGGGAATGTTGTGCCTTTTTCTGCCTTGCTGTTCTGTACAAAAAATACAAACATGGATTGGGGGGTCACTGTTGTTCTTCCTCTGAGCTGGCAGCAGACGTCATCACAGAGTCAAATCAATATCTATGTAAAGGGACAGTTGGTATGATGCAACACAGGTGTGACATTATGATGGTGTTTATTGCGCTGTTTATCTGGCTAGCAAAAGTATTTCACGGCTAGCCAAAGCGCCTCACTCATCTTCTAACGCTTAATCCTGTTCAGGGTCACGGAGGGAAGCTGGAGCCAATCTCAGCTGACTTTGGATGAGAGGTGGGGTACAATCTGGGCAGGTCTCCAATCCACCACAGAGCCAACACACAGAGACAGACAATCATTCACACTCACACCTACAAGCAATTTAGAGTAGCTAGTTAGCCTAATCCCCTCTATGCATATGTTTGTACTGTGGGAGGAAACCAGAGTACCCAGAGGAAACCCACGTGGACACGGGGAGAACATGCAAACTCCACACAGAAAGGCGCCCATGTCGACCCCAGGGATCCAACCCAGGACCTTCTTGCTGTGAGGCGACAGTGCTAACCACCACACCACCATGCCACCCCCCTCAATACTCAGTTCGCCTTAATACCCCAAGGTAGAGGTGTGCTAACTGCTGCACCACCATACTTCACAAAAGCATGTGTAAATCTGTTACTGTGTAGAAGTGCAGACTTTGACTGGTAACACAGCTGGGTGATTGGTGCGGTACACTGTAGTTTTTCAGACATAAATATATATGTAGTACATGTATAGCTACAACAAATACTGAAAGATAACTTTAGGTTTATAATCTTAAATTGAGGTTAGCTAGTTATATAACTGCATAGGTACATGTATAGCATTGGGTAAAACTGTTGGGTCCACCATCCATCTTTTGTTTTCTTTCATAGTTATTACATAATTGATTCACTCATTCATCTTCAGTAACCATTTTATCCTGGCTTGGGTTGCAGTGGATCTGGAGCCTAGGGAATGAGGCTACTGGGCATGAGGAAGCAATACACCTGGACGAGGTGCCAGGCATACACACATTCACATGCTCATTTACACCAGTGGAGAGTAGTCCACCTACTATTATGTTTTGGGAGATAGGAAGAAACTGGAAGACTTGGATGCAACCCATGTGGACACATTGAGAATATACAAAAGTGGAAACAGACAGTAACCTGAGTTCAGGACCAAATTGTGCAGCAGTGAGGCAACAATGGCACTCACTGTGCCTTTTGATTACACCATTTTTTGTTTTAGACTATGTTGTTTCACATTTGTTGTTCTCTTGTTAATATGATTTGAAGAAATATAAACCATGTGTGCATTACTGGACAGTTACCTCTGATTAATTAGCTGGCCTGCTTGTTGAGATGACTCTGTAGGCCAGATTGTCAAACAGATTTACACACACTTAAACATGTTACTGGCTAATACATTAACACTTTAGTATATTCGCTCACAAGGCATATCGTTGGCAAAAGAGATGCAGATTTGTCTTACTGTGTGTTTAGTACACATCAGCCTATTCAAACGTCAGAGGTATGGGTGGTTCATTACAGGTAGGCTTATTAATAAATGTTCCTATTTGAGGACACACCTCAGTAAACCTGGTTCCTGTTCTGTTGGTTTATAGCGTTATGTTAACAACATGCTGTCAGTAAAAGAAAAAAGGTCTGGAAAGATTGAAGCTAAAGGAATGACGTGTGTGCAGGGGTGTGCAATTGTGCAATTTGAACTCACATGACTGAGATGGGACAAAAGAAAATATATTGATAAGATCCTTCTTTGTAATATCCATTGTTGTGCTACATTCTTTTAGGCCCACTCTCAGAGAAACACACGCTCCCACTCACTATGCCGAGATGAATACCATCTTCAGGCAAGGAATTCCTCATGCAGCCTTCCTGAGACAACCTTCTGTGTGTGGCTGCTCGATAGTGGAACAATAGGCCTTAGAAAGCGATGTACTCAGAGCCGTCCACTGGCCTCTTAGCCAGTACAAGTTCTGTTCAGTGTGTTCTTGGAAGTGAGGCATGGAGTGCAGAGTGGGCTGACAGGCCATGGCTCTGGCTTTTAGCTAGCAGCTGGCAAATGGAGCTCACATGCTGCTCTGAACTTGAAGGGTAAAAGGCGTGAGAGAGTACAACAGTGGGTGAAATATTAATTACAGCCCCATTTTATGAGTTCATGCAGAAAGATGCAGGTGTGCTGCTGTATGTGTGTTTTTATGCTTGTGTGCCTATGAACATGTGTAAAAGTATGTATGTATTGCTGCTGCCATAATTCCTTTAAAAATGCTTTTGAATTTTAGTTACTTTAATATATTTTATCTTTTTCTGTTGTAGATATACATATATATATATATATATATATATATATATATATATATATATATATATATATACAGCAGCATGTAATATTACATAAAATTTCTAGAATAAAATTGTATCTTTTTTCTTTTTCAATATTCATTTTAGAATAAAAAGAACTGGTTCTTTATTTCCTAAAATGATGTTTATGGTTACTATGTTATTTAGCTGGATTTTACATTTTGTACTATATTTTACATAAAAATTCAAGCTTCAACTTATCCTGACCAGCATCTAACCCATTAGTAAAAAGAAAGTGCCTCACTTTGCCTGTCAATCATGTTACCTGTCAAATCAGAAAGCGTCTCCTTTTGGAGTAGTATTCAGGCTTTTTCCCCCTAGCCAGTGCATATTCTGGGGCCATGGCATTGGAGAAAACCCTGAACAGAGGAACTGTATATGTTTAAATTTTACGTTTCAATACAGCTACAGCTTTAACAGCAATGTCTATCTGCTACCAAATTCACTGACTATACTTTTAACTAAAATATACTTTGTTTAGTTTTCGTTCATTCACTCATCTGCAGTAAACTTTTAATCCCATTAAGGGTTGTGTTGGAAATATGGAATCCTGGTATTATTGAGGTTGAGGTACATATACACCCTGGATTGGACACCGGACCACACACACGCACACGCACACGCACACACGCACACGCACACACACACACGCACACACACACACACACACACACACACACACACACACACACGTTCACTGCTTTTTTCCTTACATATGCTGCCTCTGAGTAACATTATTCATAAACATGGTATTAGCTATGCTGATGACACACAGTTGTAAGACAGTAGATTAATAAAACTGAGGACATTAGTCAGTGGATGCTTACTAAGACAGAAGTACTTATACAAGTACTACATGCAGCTAGAAGTAAGTTTTCTGATTACACAGTAACCCTGGATGGCCTTTCTGTTCCACCATGTGCGGATGGAAAAGACCTTGGTGTGATTACTGACTCCAGTCTGTCATTTGATGATCATGTAGATAATGTTACTAGAACAACCTTTTTCATCTCAGAAATATTGCTAAGATAAAAAAAATAAAATAAAATGTCACTGGATGATGCAGAAAAACTACTTCATGTTTTTTTGTTTATTATTTTTAACCTCTAGGTTACATTAGTGCAATGCCTTATTGTCTGGATGTTCCAGTAGATGCATAAACAAGCTCCAGTTAATCCAGAATGGAGCAGTGAGAGTCCTTAATAAAATTAGAAGATATTACCACATCACTCCTGTCTTATCCACACTGCTTTGGCTCCCAATCAAATTTCGCATGGATTATAACATAGTTATTGACCTATAAAGCATTGAATGGTCACATGCTGTAGTACTTTTTATTGATACTTAGATCAAAAGATGCAGGCTATTTGTTGGTACCTCGAATACCAGTGCAAGGGGGCAGATCTTTCTCTTTTAAAGCCCCATAGTCATGGAGCAGCCTTCTAATTAATGTCTGGGACTCGGACACAGTCCCTGAGTGTAAATCTAGGCTGAAGACATGTTTTTTTTTGTAGTCAAGATTTTTCTTATTAGCTTTTTCTTAGGTAAAGGAGCAGATCTGGAGGGTTCTAAGTTATAGACTATTTAAGTAAACTGGGATGTTTGATTGTTCTTGCCCCCCACTCTCACTTATTCACTCAGGTTCGTTGATGGTGGAGTGGCTGCCTGCTGAGTGATCTCCCAGGGTGCCGTCATGTCTCTTGGCTCTCTCTTTTAGTTATGCTGTCATACTTAGTCTTGACTGAGTTCCTGTTTGAACTCAGCACACCATATACACTGTTCTTAACCATTATATAACAATGAGCATACCTAAAAATCTCTCTCTCTCTTGCTCTCGCTCTCTCTCTCTCGCTCTCACTCTCTTTCTTCCCTTCTGCTCTCTGGACCTGCCTGATCCATCCTGATGTCTTACTTCTGTTGGAGTTCCCATGACGTGGAAACCACTCACTCCTGCTGAGGATGACCGCAGGTGGACACTTAAAAGTGGTGAAGTTGACTGGACTGCTGTTGATGCAAACAGCTTTGCTGTGATGGCTTAGACTTACAGGTTCCATGATAATTTCAGGACTTTACCTGCTACAAACAGTTTTGCAGTAATTTCTCCATCAGTGACCAGTTGATAACTTCAACAAAGTAGACTTCATGCAAAAACTATAGTGAATTTCTGGGCTACATAATTTGGTACTCTTGACCATAAAACGCAGTCACAGAAGTGAATTATTCATAATTGCACTACCTGGAGTCACCCAAGTTTTGTGGATTTATTACCCTATGAGTGTGCAACTATGATGAAAATTTCTATTGATGAAAAGTTTTCTATGATGAAAAGTTCTATTGATTTTATAGGGGTTGGGGTAGCTCAGGGGGTTACGATACTGCTGCTGATCGGTAGGTCAAGAGTTCAAATCCAAGCACCACCAAGTTACTACTGCTGGGCCCTTGAGCAAGGCCCTTAACCCTCAACTGCTCAGTTGTATAAATCAGATAAATGTAAGTCGCTCTGGGTAAGGGCGTCTGCCAAATGCCGCTAATGTAATGTAACGTAATACTCACACACACAAACTTGATCACAGAACCTTACAAGGATGAAGGTATACGTCCCATATATGTCTATATATGTCAGGAGATTTTTACCTTCTGAAGATCCACACCAGGACTGTTGGATGTATTGTGAAGGTTCTCTCTCTCTTTCTCTCTCTCTCTCTCACACACACACACACACTTCCAACAGGATTTTCAGCAATATAATGGATAATGGAAACTCTAGACCTGAGTGTGACCTTTTTCACACACACACACACACACACACACACACACACACACACACACACACACACACACACACACACAGCATGTGCTCTTGGGATGAATGGCCTTCTTAACTCAGCAGGATGTAGCATGATGTGACTGGAACTCAGACGTTTTCCAGGATAACTGTGACAAATACATCTCTCTCTCTCTCTCTCTCTCTCTCTCTCTCATGCACACATACTTCACATACTATAAAGATGCATACAGCTTTTAAGAAGTTCACAATAACCGATAAGCCATGTGTTGCCACTTGTGTGAGGTGTGTCAGTTAATATGATGGAGTGTTTTTAAAATAGAGGTGTTGGTGCAGGTATTGTACACTTCAAATGATGGAGTACTTTTAAACAAAGAGAGAAGGAGGGAGGGAGAGAGAGAGAGAGAGAGAGAGAGAGAGAGAGAGAGAGAGAGAGAGAAGTGTTTTTATGTCTCTGTGGTGCATAACTCTATGACAGATTTGATCTTGTGGGGACATTAGGCTGGTCTGCATGAGGAAAATGATTCTTCTTTTAATTTCTAAATTTTTTAAAAAACCCTTTAAAAATCCGTGGAAGGTCCTCACAAAAGGGTCAGAAGTTCAGATATCCTGTCTTCTAAGATCTCAAAGCTGAAATATACCATTTAGATGCAAAACTAAATCTATAATACTGAAAGACACTAAATTTCCTGTTATCCTAGCACACACAAGGGTTTGAATAGAGGACGTGCATCTGGTTTGAATTTGTTTCGTTTAAAAAGCTACATTTTGTTTAAAACCTACATTCATCAAAAATATTCTTCTTTCTTCAAACAGTTTGTACACAAGGATTAGGCAGATATGTTGCTTTGGCCTGAAGCAAGACTTACCCGCATTGCTGGCATACAGTGATCCATTTCCTACTTGGACACTTTTTACTGGTTTTGTTTTAAAGAAAGCACAACAGAACATGTTATAGATATACTGTATATTGTTCACAGTGCAATATCTGAAGGATTATATGCTGCAGCAAACGCTGCTTTATTACTAATAAAAAGTCAGCCTTTGTGCAGCAGCACTATACTCAAACAACCCCTATGTAAATATGAATGTGTTTTAGAAGTCACTGCTTTCTCATTATCATGATCTCATGATTATTGCTTGTCACTCTTAGTGCATAGCTTAGCTTGATAAAATCGTAGGTGCAATAAATAGGTACACAGCAGGTTGTGAAAATAAATTTCTCTAGGTTGATTTCTTAGAAGCATATAAATGTGCAAAGATTTATGGGTTTTGTTTGGTTGGAAGTGTGAATGAAAATATTTTTCGACACTTCAACTGAAAGGTTGAATGCTGAAGTTTCGTATTAACTTTTAGCTGTGTTGATACCCAGATTGCAGATCTGTGGGTTAGTATCTGCCTATACCCATCTACAGTATGTCTGAGCTTCTGTGTGTGACTGACATGCCAGGTATGGTGGTGTATTATTAGACTGAATGCCTGACTGGAGGTGGTATATTCTTAGTTCAGGTCTTACTCAGTAATCTGATGGGGATTTGCTGTGAGCTGTCTGATCAGGAGGTTAAGTGCGTCCCACTGTTTTCCATCCTGACTGCCCAATTGGGGTTGGGTTTTATGGGCATTTGGTAATAGCTTGGCATGCTTATTTAACAGGTATCAATATAACCTGTATTTAGAGAATGATCTCATGGGCTGTAGCTATAAATGTCTGTGTAGAGGGACATCTTATGCTTAAATATGTATGTGTTTGTCACAAACCTACAAAAAAAAATGCCATTTCATTTTTTTGAGCTTTACACATTCCTGTATTATTATTTGTGCGTCAGTCTATAGACAGCAGAAGGTGATTTTCTTGTTCTTTGTTCATCTCTTCTTTCTCTGACCTTATTAGCTTCTTTCAGGAGTCTTTAAATTAATCAGTGCTTTCATATTTACACACACACACACACACACACACACACACACACACACACACACACACACACACACACACACACATTTTTTTCTGAAAGGGACTAAATATGTCCTATTGTGTTTTTATGTGTTGTGCTTATGACTGTCCTGCTGCCTAAAACCCAGCCACCGGTGATGACCTTAAATAAAAGTATGCAAACTGTTTCTCATAGGCACAGAACAAGTTAGATGTGTACAAGCTGTCGAGTCTGAAATTTTGTGCACGTACACCACTCAAGACACATCAAACACATATTGTACAATGCATACCATACACAAAGTCATGCATCGCCCCAGCAGAGGAACAGGACAAAACACGTAGGCACCCTCAGTATATGTGTACACTCTACACAACAACATTGGAATAGCATACAGTAGCGGTTGTCCAACTGTTTTATAGACAGGAATACACTTCCATTTCTTTAAAAAAAAAAATGGACTAGATTAAAGGTTGTTAGAAAAAATAGGTGGAGCATGCATTATGTGCCATTAAAGAAAACATGCACTTTATTATTATTTCTTTGAAATGTCCTTTTTGAAGAATTTGAAGAATCTTTCTGAAGCAGAACGATTCTACAACATACATCTTTAATAGAAGCAAAACTAAGAATTAGGCGCACAGGTTTTCATTTATTTTGGCTTTTTGGGAGTCAAAATTATACATACAACGTCAAATATGTACATTCAGCACATCTAATATTTGACTTAATTTTCCTTAGCATGTTTCACCTTGACCAGATGCTTTTGGTAGCCATCATCAAGCTTCTCGCAGAATTCTGGTTGGATATTTGTCTATTGTTCTTGGCAGAATCTGTAGCGTTCAGCCAAATTTGTGTGTCTCCTGGTATGGACCCGATTTTTAAGCAACGTCCACATATTTTCAATAGGGTTGAGGTCAGGATTTGTTTTACGTTTAACATTATCTTACTTAATCCATTCCACAACCAGCGTTGATGTGTGTTTGGGGTCATTGTCCTTTTGGAACACCCATTTATGGCCAAGTTTCAACAATTAATCTCCTAAATCACTGTATTTATAATTACAGAAAGCCCAGTACTGCCATGACATATAAGCCCATGACCATGATGGCATATGAGCCATCAGAGTAATGAAACTACTGTTTATTACCTCTGGAAACATTAAGAACCATAGAGGTGTACAAAGCATTTATTATATAATATAGTCTTAGACTTCACTTCTGGCACTTCATAAACCTCAGTATCACACCCTAAATCATATCATTCCCTAACTCCAGACTTGGCCTTCATATTAGGCTCTTATTGGGTTTCTGGGCCAGTAGTTGTCTTTCTCTATATGCCATAGCTAGATCACAATGTACTCAAGTCTGGATTGAATTAAGAGGGGTTGAGTGCTGCCCTGGCACCTGACAGAACTCATTTTACTGTGCTTGTTAAAAGCCTGAAAAAAAAACATCCAAAGTCATCGGGTAGGTCAAGGCCAGTGTGCTCCCCTTCTAAGCAAAAACACCTGCTGCAATACTGGTCACAGCCATACCTGGTATAGCTCCCCCTTCCTAGTCTTTCTAATTACCAATTAGCATGCTACCCAAACAACACGCCTCACCTCAACAATTACAAGCAAAGTCATAGAGGTATGCAACTTTAATAACTGCGCCTTGTTTGGGTTCCTTAGCTGTCTACTACTTCATGACTTCGTCAATTTTTGCAATTAGGTCATTGTTAACAAGGTGCGTTAGCATGCTCCATGTATCCAGATATTAATATAGTTTTTAAATCTTTTATATTTTAGGCTTAGCTGCTCCCTGCTATGTACAGTAGTCCCTCTCTTTTGTGTCCCATAGCCCGTTCCTCCACTGGTAAATTCCAGCATGTGGGATTAGAGAGATTAAAGTCAAATTGCCTGACTGTGGTGCCACAACACATAGCCAGACATCTCCTCCACAGATTATCTTCATTCTATATATACAGTGAACCGCCGCAATACCGCGGTTCACCTCTCGCGGCTTCACTGCATCGCGGATTTTCACATTTTGATTCGCGGAATTTTTTGGCTTTCACGGGACTCTGGAATATAAAATATCATAAAAAAATGTTCATTCAAACATTAAAAGAACATTTAAATCAAAATAAAACAGTATGCACTGTATTTCATCAGCAGATGAAAAGTGAAAGTGACTCTGTGTAAGCCACTTCCGCTTCAGCTCGTGAACAGGAAGTGACCTCACCGGCAATAAGTACGCAGGGAGAATTTTATATGTTGTTAAAATTATGTATGTTTAAGAGTGTATAAAGTGTTTAAGAGCATAGGACGTGTTTATGAATGAGTGGAAATGGTTTATAAAGCTTTAATATATATATAAATAATAAAATCAGGCGGAAAAGTCAGATGATCGTGAGGGAGCGCTAGGATTGGCTAGGACGGCTGTAACTAGGAAGTGACCTCATCGGCAGTAAGCACATATGTGGAATTTTATATGTTGTTAAAATTACTTATGTTTAAGAGTGTAGAAAGTGTTTAAGAGCATAGGACGTGTTTATAAAAGTGTGGAAAAGGTTAATAAGAGAGTGGAAATGGTTTATAAAGCCTTAAAATATATATAAATAATAAAAATTAATGTGACTTTGCAGTATCGCGGTTTCACCTTTCGCGGGGGGCGGCGTAACATAGCCCCCTGCTTTGCAGGAACTGCCGCACCTCAGTGAAACAGTAGTATATGCAACATGTTTCTATTACAGCTGAGAAATATCTAGATTCACACTACATTCTACACCTGCTTCTCTCTTTATCTTCAACTATTCTTACCCTCAAACACTCAGTTGCCCCAAACCCAATTCCTTAAAGGAAATTGATAGCCCGTTTAGGTGTTAGATGTTATTGGGTAGTGGTATATTCAAGCACATCAGTAACAAATACATGGTAGCAACATTGCACAATAATGTGTGTGGTGTCATCAGCATTCCTAGGATTGAGAATAGCCAAGTATCATGTGGCCAGACACTGACATTCAAGAACACATAATGTATAGAAAATGATGGGCTATGATCTCCATCTCTTCATCAACAACGTCTAGCAATGCTAGTCTGGTCAATACACCCTTATCAGCACAACACGTGACTAGGCTGCCATTGTCCAATACTGCCCCTGCTGAGATTAGAATGGTATACCACCCAAATATGGTGGTTTTGTTCCATTAATAGACAGGGTAGAGACAGGTTGGCGAGATGCATACACGCATCGTGGATCTACAGACAGATGATTAAAGAAAATGAAAGGGGGAAAAATAGTGACTTATATAGTAAAGTGTTGATCCACCACAAGTCACCAGATTCAGTGTGCCTTGGCACTCGATTCTGTAAATGTACTGGAGGGATGAATACAGTGCTTCCAAAGAATACCCCTTCAATTCGCATTTTGACAATGCTGGTGGTGAGCACTTTCAAACATGTTGGTCCAAAATTTCCCCAAGGTGTTGTGTTCAAGTGGGCTGAGATCTGATGACCGTGAAGGCCATAGCATGTGATCTGTTATGTTCATACTCATAAAACCTTTCAGTAATCCCAGCAGCCCTGTGGATGGGGACAGAACAAGTTTGTATTTGCAGTGTCCTTTCCTTATAAGGGGACAAAATGTGGACCTAAACCATCCCAGCAAAATGTCCCACAAGTGCCAGGGGTTTTTCTTTGTTCTTCATCTTCCTCTTCTTCTTATTCTTATTATATTTTTTGCCACCTGTCCTGTATCTGTAGGTATCTAATGAAACAGAAACATCTAAGAATGTACTGTCTGTTGTTGTTGTTTATTTTCCTAATACTCTCTTGGCTCCTCTTTCGCTTTGTTTCGTTCGTCTGCAGCGTTTCCGCTCCCTTACATTTAAATGGCCACTGGTAAAACCAGACAAACAGCTGAGTAGCTCCCCTCGCCATAGTTTCTATACCGCTTTCTCTTCCTCTT
Source organism: Chrysichthys cranchii (assembly GCA_030068335.1). NCBI lineage: Eukaryota > Metazoa > Chordata > Actinopteri > Siluriformes > Claroteidae > Chrysichthys > Chrysichthys cranchii. Next base: position 12,312,382 of record JAQMCW010000035.1, on the reverse strand, counting down.
CTTTACCTCCCCCACTCTTCCTCTTTCTACCTCCCTTTGTTTGCCTGCTGCTCTCTCGGTTGCTTTCCTCCCGGCCTCTGATTGGTCGGTTTGTTTTGGAGGCGGAGCCTTTCCCCCTTAGTAACGTTTTTATTTGTCCAGCACAGAGCTGCTCCGTGTCACACTGACGTCTCGGAGCTTCGTGAGCGGCCGGACGACGCTTAAGAGCTTTAAATTATTATGTGTTTATTCAATATAACGTTCAAAGTAATAGTTTAAAAAGAAAAAGCGTTGCCTAGTTGGTCTGTACATAGTAAAACGGTTAAGAAAAGCACCCCGTTTTTGTGGTTATTTGGGTCTGTTTCTGTCTCGCTCCTTCCTTCCTGTTTTGTTCCGTCAGCGAGCCGAAAAGGACGTCAGACGGAGCGACACAGAGAGACCGTCCCTCGCTCCGTGTCCCTCTCGCTCGGTCTCTCGGTGTCCTTTCGTCCTCTCATCCTCGGTTGTCGTGTCCCCGCGTCCCGCGGAGTCTTAATGCCCGCGGAGGATGAGCCCAGCCATCGAGGGGATGGAGCCCGAGCAGCCGATGGCTTTGGGGAAGGGGGTTCTCCTTGAGCCCTTCGTGCACCAGGTGGGCGGCCACTCATGCGTGCTGCGCTTCGGCGAGCAGACCATCTGCAAGCCGCTCATCCCGCGGGAGCACCAGTTCTACAAGAGCCTCCCGGCGGCTATGCGCAAGTTCACCCCGCAGTACCGAGGTAAGCAGGGGCTGGTTGGCTAGCCAGCTAGCTAACGAGCCCGTGGCCTGTTTCTCTCTTCCCGAGCTTCGCTTGTGCGTACACAGCTCTCTCTGTCTGTGTGTGTGTGTGTGTGTGTGAGAGCTGCGTGTCCCTGCACTGAGGAGTGGGAACACTGCGCCAAACACGGCTTCAGCTCTTCAGTACAGTGTGTGTGTGTGTGTGTGTATTATATTATATTAATACGCGGTTTTAAAGTCATTCTCATCGACTTCATTCGTCTACCGGAACAGTGATGTATTTCAAATGTATTTTTGTTTGTTTGTTTATATTAGTCATACCTGTGTGCGCAGTGTTCCTTGTTTATGCCCTAAAGATGTACTGTAATGGCCCGAGTGCAGATGGAGCTAAAGGACCTTCTCCACGTGAAGGCGCTGTAGTCACCAACTAAATGCCAAACGGCTTCCTGTGTGACAAACAGCTCAGAAGTTACTGTTACATCTGATGGAGGTCACTTAGATGGGGGGGGTTAAAATTCTCCACAAGCAAGGTATGGGGTGGTGATCACAACATCCACAGGTAATAAGGTGGGACATCAAGAGGACAAACCTCTCTGGATCGTCAGTCTAAGACCGAGTGGACCACCAGGAGCTCGAATTCTCCTCGAATGCACTGCCGAACATGGCACGATGGGTTTATTTTTCTTTTTTTGAGTCATCACCCACTGACGCGGCTTTATTCAGGCCCATGTTGCGCAAATATGGTGTAATGGTCTGCCTCGAGACCCGAGTGTTCCCAGTCACAGCGCTTACATTACAGGTTTCACTTCCTATCTTTGTCTTCTGCTCTTGTGTGTTTTCTGTCCTCAGGCTTGGTTTGGAAAGATCTCTGTGCTTAGAACGCAGCAGGTCTTCACTTCGGTCTGCGTCTTCTCGCTGTAAGGAGCTAAGGATCGTGTGGGCAAAATTTGCCGTCGTTTAAAATGTATCGTGTCTCTGTCTGGCGCTCTGGTTTTGTATGTCTCTGAAGTGATCGCTTTTTTTTTCCTGCAGTGTTTTTATGTACCACAGTGAAACCGGACAGAGTGTAGGTTAAAGTACTGGACTGGTTAGAATTGGGGGATACGAAACATGAAGAAGCAGCAAGAGCTGTGAAACGTAGTTGGTTCTGAGCTCAATTCCTATAAGAGACTTTATAAAATTGTTTCTTTGTTGTAATAATTATAAACCGCTGCACTTTATCATTTCTTTTTTTTCCTTTTCTTTTTTTTTGACTAAAACGTTTTTCTTAAATGTATAAACGATGGGTATGTGTTTCTTTCTTGTACAAAAAGATGCAGAAATGCTCTGTGCATAAAATCTTTCTATTAAAAAGTATCATTCTTGTTTCTTGACTGTGATTTATTAATTTTTTTCTTTTTTATCTTTGTGGTGTTTATGGGTTTCTGTAGCAAGGGACTTCTGTGAACACTTTTCTGTGCATTTGCTCTTTTTGGTTGCGTTTGATTAATAAATGGTTTGGTTTATCAAGTTTCCCGCCTTGTGTCCTTTCTTACTGGTTTAAACTCAGTCACTTGTAAATGCTTTTGGTGAAAAAAAAAAAATGTTTATTTCCTGAGTCAGAGGACACCGCACATATATTGTGGCTTTTGTTCCTTACCCCCTACCCCATGCCCAGTTCTCTTTGTTCCTGTCTTTTTCCCCACCTCTGTACCGTTGTTTTCTGCACACATCTCTCTCCCGTTCTCTGTGTTGTGGACTTGTCTGCTCTCTATCAGGTTAGCCGAGGGCTGTGCAGACGGCTCTGTAACTTTTGTAAAACGCTGGAAAGCTTGTAAGAACATAAAAAAAAGAGTGGAGTGGGTAAGATGGCTCAAGATTTCCCAGTCTGCCTATTTTTGAGCTGGGAAGTCTGACTAAGTTCTCATAAAATGAAGTGGCTTTTTTCGTCTAGTTCTTGAAAGTAACTTCTCTGTTTTTCCTTCCCTCTTTCTGTAGGGGTGGTGTCGGTGAGCTTCGAGGAGGATGAGGAGGGTAACCTGTGTCTCATCGCCTACCCGCTGCACAGCGACCTGGGAGATCTGGAGAACGTGGACCCCTCGTCCGACCTGGAACCTAAGAATAAGATGAAGTGGTCTAATAAAATGCTGCTGGACAATGAAGGCTACAGCAAGGAAAGGGTCAGACACTCGCGCAAGGACAAAGACAAGAGGTGAGGAGACCGTTACATGAAAATGGTGGTAAAGATGATCACATCATTCATTTTCTTTAATTGAGAAACTTTTACAACGAAAATATTACACCAGCATGAAATCCCTGCGTAAGGTTTTTTAAGGACAATCAAAGTCATTGTCAGGTTTAATTGGTGCCCTGTACATTTTTAAGCATCCTGATTTAGCGAGTCAGTTTGTCTTTCCTAGTTTACCTTAAACCCGGTTTGAGCTGGATTGGTTTTGCTTGGGAAGGTGCTATAATTTGAGAGACAACAAATGAGCACCATGATTTTAATCCACTACCAGTTTGCAATGTCCAAATATGAACACTTACATAGATCTAAGAAGAATACTTAAACCTGCTAACAGACTCCTTCATGTGCCCCATTATTGTATTGGAGTATGGCTTAACACTGACATGGTCACTCACTGAGCACTTTATTACGTATGTCTATGCAGTCAGGTAATTATCTCCTCAGCCAATCATGTGCCAGCATTGCAGTGTGTAAAATCATGCACATACAAGCCAGCAGCATGTCACCATGGATCCGACTCTCACATCTCCAATGTCTAGTGGAGCCCATGCTGTGAAGAGTTGAGGCTGTTTTGAGAGCAAAGTGAGGTCCAACATGCAGTATTAGTGTAGTGTTCTTAAAAAAAAAAGTACTAAGTGAATGTATATCTGATAGTTTTGGAGTAATTTGGACAAATTATACAGTATTTTTATCCTGTCTGAATGAGACAGTCATACAGTTACGTTAACAAAGATTCTCTGATTAAAACGTCGTCAAGCTCTAATAGTGATGAATTTGTTTTTTTTAACCACTTTATATATATATATATATATATATATATATATATATAGTTTACCTCAGATATAACATCAAGCTGTTTTGTCGGAGCATGAGAACGGGCGCTAAACAGAGATTTGCACAGTACTTTAAAAATCATCTACGCCAATAATAGTCAAATAATAAAATGTAAAGATTCGTGCACTCACCAAGTTATATTACACATCACTGCAAGGGCTTTATACAGTCTATCAGAAATGTTGGTGTGGTGTCAGTTTGATGAAGTGTGACTATAAGTTGTAATTATGTAATGTTGGAGATGGCCTCGTATGTTGGGGATGCTGTTCCATTTTGTCATGTGAACAATTTGGAAGGTATTAAGTAGCCAGACACCCTGTTGGATTTTTTTAAACGTGCAAGTCTCTTGCTTTTCATGTTCAGCCTGAAGCGGGCGGAGGAGGAACTGGAGTGGTTCCAGCAAGCTGAGGTGCTCTACTATAGCCTGGAGAGGAGTAATGCTGCTGCACCACAGCTCAAGCACAACCCCTGGAGCCTCAAGTGCCACCAGCAACATTTGCAAAGGATGAAGGAGAACGCCAAGCACCGCAACCAGTACAGTATCCTCCAACTGCTAAAGACAGCCGAGCAGTGTAGTGGTGTGCTGGCAGTTAAGCCCTGTTGTGTGGGAGGGATTGTTAAGATTTCTGTGAAGCTTTGGTGGTAAAAAATGGTTTACTATTGCCTTGTACAGGGCAAGTGCTGTAAATGAAAGTGGTTCAAAGTGTTTTAGACTGTACAGTTACAGGCAGATTGTGGTGTTGATGGTTTGCTATAAAAGCCACAGCGTTCTCGTAGAGTAGGCTTTCCTTGACCCGGACCTCCCCTCCCAGAGTTTATCCTGTTGGAGAACCTGACATGGCGTCACAAAATGCCATGTGTTTTGGATCTGAAGATGGGTACGCGGCAGCACGGTGACGATGCGTCCGAGGAAAAGAAAGCCATGCAGATCCGGAAGTGCCAGCAGAGCACATCGGCCAGCATCGGGGTCCGTCTCTGTGGCATGCAGGTGAGCTTCCGCTCAACACTGTATGGCGAAAATGTGTACTGCGCTATAGCAGAAAAATCACAGAGAGGTCTTTGAC
>JAQMCW010000035.1:12278870-12294439 GCA_030068335.1 Chrysichthys cranchii | reverse complement strand
AAACTTATTTTATAAATACTGCATTTTATTTTTTCCCCTTGCACTCAGTGAGCGAAGCCACTGGGGAATCAGCTAGTTTTAAATATTTACAACTGTTAAAATTCTATAAAATAATATATACCACCACCACCACCAACAATAATAATCATAATAGTTATAATATTTATTATTATTATTATTATTATTAATATTATTATTATTATTATTCACACATTCGACACCATTATTGTGCAGTCGCCATTTTGACTGGCTGAATCGTAGTCTGCGTCCAATTTGACATGTAGTACACTTCATAGGGTGCAGAAAGCTACACGACATGTAAAGTGCACTTACATTAGAGAGCCGGAAACCGTTCGGCATTCGGCTACTGACTTCGGCTCTAGTCGCTGCCTCTGTTCACAAGGCGTCTGTCTGCTGCTAGCTAGTGTTTCCCATCCGCCGCCCGAGTCTGACATTCGCGGAATAAATAGCGTGTTTGATAATTCCAAGGTAAAACCGCTGTGCTTGGTGAGAAGAAATCCCTCGAAGCCCATAGTTTCCTTGCTATCAATGGCTCACCTTCGAGCATTCCAGAAAGCCGCTAATGCTAACGCTAAGATTGCCGTGTAAACTAGCCAGCTTTAGCTAAGCGGCTAATATGGTTAGGTTAGTATACATCCAACTCAGGCGACCGTCAACATCACAGGGTGCAGTAGTAGGTAGCTAATAACCTGACTGGACTGTCCTGGTTCCATAAAAACACCCAAATTTTGCCTTTAAATGACACTTTGTCAGTGCGTTGGCTGTGTTTCATTAATAGTTCATTCATTTTAGTCAGCTCCTAGTGGACTAGTCCTAATGTTTAGTTGGCCCGTTTACCAGCTGGCCTCGGACGGTGGAGGCGCATTTGTCACTAAACCAGATTTCTCGGGCTTGTCATTTATTGGTAGTGAAGGTCGACCTTGAGTGAAGTCATGCTTTAGGGTTAGGAAGACATCTGAGAGGTTCTTGTGTGTTCTCTGTTCTTTTCTAGACCAAAGTGTGCTTTGTCTCCTGTAGGTCCGTCCTGTCAGGAGCACTAGGTGATCATGGCTGAACCAGAACTTCTGCTGGACTCCAACATCCGTCTGTGGGTTGTGTTGCCCATTGTATTCATCACCTTTCTCGTCGGGGTCATTCGACATTACGTCTCCATCTTGTTACAGAGTGACAAGAAACTCACACTGGAGCAGGTTTCGGACAGGTGACGTGCCTTATTGGCTCTCTGCATTGCCACACAAGACGTGTGTCTACCGGACTGATCTCCTGTTTTGTGTTTAATGATGGTGTACGCTCTGCCTTGGCTTCAGTTTGAGTTCATTATCCATGCAGGTGATGGAAAAACTCAGGGCTCTGCTGTCGACTATTTATAATTTAAAGGCCTTATTAGATCAGACCCCAGACACGGTATTTCCACTTCTTGCCTTCCCTGGTCGACACGTGGCAGGGAACCGAATGCGGTAAAGAATATTCTCTGTATTCTTGCCCAGTGTGTCTGATTTACAGGGTATGATGACAGCACACCACAGTTTAGCTAAGTATCTGTTCACTGCATCACTGAGCATAAAGCAAGTGATAAACTGAAGCATTTTATGCCAACAGCTCATTTCATTAAATTGGTATTTTGTGACAAAAAACAAAAACATGTGTTCCTGCTGCAGCCGGCTTTTGCATAAGTTTTGTCTGTAAAGAGCACATTGCATTTGGCACATTGCCTCCGCACCAGATGCGGCTGACAAAAACATACAAACAAAAGAATATTTCTCCATGGCATATCAGCGATATTTATTAAAGCATATTCCAAGTAGATTGCTGTAACGTGCATATATATCTTTGAGGGTAACGTGATTTACTCACAGATGCCGTTTTCCAGCCTGTGTGAAATGATGGGTAGTAAATCTTGTGAGTGTACATATGCGCATCGATAAGCAATAGATAATAATGTGTGAGAGGGAACCCTGAAGGGACAGGACATTTCTGAATTTCAGCAATTCCTATTTAGTTTTCTGCTGCTCCGCCAGGTTTGGTGCGTACTGATTTGCCTGTGATTTGTTTTGTTTAATATACAGCCAGGTCCTCATCAGGAGCAGAATATTAAGAGAGAATGGAAAATACATCCCTAAACAGGTGAGCTCATTACTTTTGTCGCACTGAATTATTGTGTGCTTGTGGATTTGTATACAAAAATGTTTTTACCCACATTCAAAAGCCTCAAATGATCAATTATGCATGTTCCTCCAGCCAAGCAGGTAGAAATGTAAGCATTATATGTATGGTTTTTTTTTTTTTTTTTTTGCTTTTTTTAATAGTCCTTCTTGATGCGAAAATTTTACTTCAATAACCCAGATGATGGATTCTTTAAAAAGACAAAAAGAAAAGTCGTGCCTCCGTCCCCAATGACTGGTAAGCACTGGGATTTGATCCGAAGGCCAATGCTTTACATTTCACACCCCTTTTGCTTTGATTCATTTGTGATTTTAATATGTGCTACATCTGGATCTGTGAGTAGTATTTAATAATTTAATGTGCATATTTCACACCACAGACCCAAGCATGTTGACCGACATGATGAAAGGCAACGTGACCAATGTTCTTCCCATGATCCTTATTGGTGGCTGGATCAACTGGACCTTTTCTGGGTTTGTCACAAGTAAGTGATGTTCTAGCAGATTTTGTTCTTTTGTATTGTACGAGCATCCATGGTGGTGGTCATTCAGTGGAAGAGTATCATAATAAAACCATTTCATACATTTTGTATGTTCTGAAAGTGTAGGGACTTGTACCAGTGGATTTAGTTCTGTAAGCTTTTGTATCATGCACATTTTTACGTTGTTGTACATATGAATGATTGAGAGCTGATGTGGTTAAAACAAATGGTTCTCTCCTTAGCCAAGGTACCGTTCCCACTTACACTCCGTTTCAAGCCTATGTTACAGCAAGGGATAGAGTTGCTCTCGCTTGATGCCTCCTGGTAAGTGGTCCAACGAGATTTCTTTACTTAACGCATAGCCTGCATCCAATCTCTTGGTGTTGTACTCTAATGATCTTCCTGTCTCAGGGAACATGTAACAAAACTTTCAAGAAAAGGATTATCCAGTGTGACTTAGTGGCTGTTCTGGTTTACATTTTCAGGGTTAGCTCAGCTTCCTGGTATTTCCTAAATGTCTTTGGCCTGAGAAGCATGTATTCTCTGATTCTTGGACAGGACAATGGTAAAAAAAAAAAAATATATATATATATATATATATATATATAATAATGTGTGTGTGTGTGTGTGTGTGTATATTAGTAATTTGGGGAATATGTCAAAACAAAATTACGTAAAGAGTATAAATAAATATGTAATGTTTGAAATGGCTGCTGTTAATTTAGTAACCGTTCCAGAGCATGCCATATGAAATAAGTGACGTTGCTCATTTAAATATTGACGATATTGTCCCACGACAGGTGCCGATCAGTCTCGCATCATGCAGGACCAGATAAGTGGCGCTGCTATGGCGATGCCTGCAGACACTAACAAAGCATTCAAGGTATCCAAGACTGAGCAATGTTTTAAAGCACACACTCAAAAGATGATTATTAGATACACATACCATAAAGAGTGCAGCTTATAGGTATGTAGGTTGTCACGGCTGGGCATCTGTTGGTATGAAGGGTTTATCTTATCAAAAGCTCTCTTTTCCCAACTCAGCAGTTTAAAAATGTTGCCGAGCCTGATACACTTGTACATGTATGGCACATATGGCGTCCATATCAACGTCGACAATGGTCAACTTCACAAATAATGTCTTGTAGGCCCAATGGTGGGCATACAGTCAGTAATGGGACTCATACACGATGAACCTGTGTGTTAGGTGTACCTGATAAAGTGGCCACTGAGTGGAATTGTTCAGTTGGTGTAGTTATGCATTAGGCAACTGAAATGATGTGCTTTGACATAAGTAACATTTAAAAGACAAATCATTCGCCTTAAGTGAAGTCCATGCATGCACACAATCTCAGTTTCCACTGTTAGGCTTTTTTTAGGACATTCTCCTGAAAGAGAACCACACGGTTATCATGTGAGATCTACAAGCAGCCAATGTTCCTTCTAATTTTTTTCAGGACTGAGCAAATTGAAATGTGTCTGAGCGGCGTGCTTCGGCACAGTGTTAGGATGTTGGGGGGGCCGTTAAAATGTTGCGGGGGACTGCGCGGTCTGACAAATCATGTGCGCGGCAGGTTCGAGAGGCCTGCGCGATTGCGCACGCGCGCAGCTTAGAGGGAACATTGCAAGCAGCCTGTGATAATAACGCAAAATCATAACCAATGCAAAGTGCATTACAGATACGCCAATACAAAATATGAAATGATCTGTGTATGTTCTCTTTTATACATAAGTTAAGTTAAAAATTCAAAACTGCCCCTCCTGAGGAATTTTCTGAGAGCCACTGCCAAAAAACATGCACATGTACTGTCTAGACCAGCCGTGTCCAATCTTACCCAGAAAGGGACAGTGTGGGTGCAGGTTTTCATTCCAACCAAGCAGGAGCCTCACCTGATTCCACCTGTTTAACCAGTTGCTCTAAGCTTTCAGTAGGTTCAGGCGAGGCTCCTGCTTGGCTGGAATGAAACCTGCACCCACACCGGCCCTTTGAGGATAAGATTGGATGTGCCTGGTCTAGACTATTCCCAAAGGCATGTGCAGAAGCCCCTAGCTTTCTGGAAAGTAACATGAATTAGGACTGATTATTTGATTTATTTTTGTTTAATTAAGTCTCTCCCAATTTAGCATTGTTTGGTGTAGCCAGCTTCAATCCAGTAATTCTGGCAGAAAAGTACTGAAAAGCAGGAACTGAAATCCCTGATGAGACAGGCTTTACATCTTAGTTCTTGTAAAGGTCACAAAGTTCATGGGTTATCCTAAATGTTCCTAAAGTGGAAATGCTCTTACTAGCAGAGACTTTGAGGCTTGCAGCAGACCCTTGTATGACGAATAAAAGTCATGTCTTTTCTCCATCCTCAGGCAGAATGGGAGGCACTTGAGTTGACAGACCATCAGTGGGCATTAGACAGCGTGGAGGAGGATCTGATGAGCAAGGACTTGGATCTTTCTGGAATGTTCAGCAAAGATTTGCCCACAGGCATCTTTTAAAAGCATTAAAGGACGTCACCTTAAAATGTAATTATGGTTAAGTTGCGTGGACCGGATTTTTCACTAATGGGACAAAACATTTTATTTATTCTTAGTGAAGTTGAATAAGCCTCACTGCAGACATATCCAAGTGTGCATGTACTGTTCTCGCTGGATTTCTTTTGGTTTATTATAAGAAGAAAAAAAAAGATTGAGGCTAAAGAAATTATTTGCAATAATTTTTCCCTTTATATGTTATTTTCTTCAATTTCACAAACATAGTAGGACCCATAGAATAGCTTGTGGCCTGGGGTGTATACTGTAAAGCTACTTTCATAAGTCACTAACTTGGTATAAGTTTGATTTGAAGTATGTTTGGTGTAGCTGAAACCTCAAACTGAACCAATTAGCTTTGTATCCACATAATTCGATTCTGTTTTATACCCCAGCATATTCACATTGTAACATTCCCTGATCAACACCGTGTGTGTTGAGGTTGTGATCCATTTTATTTGACCAGGTGATTAGCAAGACCATAGATGATTAAAAGTTGAAGAAGAAACTATTCGATGGAATGTTGAAAACAGACCAATTGCAATTCAGTCGTATTAAAAACTGTCGTCTGTTGACGTTGATCTGTTTTCATCCATTATGAGGGTCGGTGTTGAGCTTGTTTTGCTGATGTCCTGCTCTAACGGGAAACCACCAAACTGCCCTCCAAGACTGAAAGTGCAAACCTTTGATGGATTTCTTTCAATGACGCGGTAGTCTTTTAACAGATTTTTACCCGTTTACACATGTTAATTCATTGATTTGCTTAGGATTTCGTTTTTAAAATTCCTATTATTTATTTGTTTTGTAACATTTCATTTTTGTAAAGTGACATCATTGTGTTCTTGCAAGAAGTGTTCATTCATAATAGAGCTCGTTTTCTAAAGCAACCTTGTGTCTTTGTGCCATAATTAATGACCTTGGAAGACGTATTTTCACTTCAAGGAGACCAGATTGTGCTTTTGCATTGTCCTTTGGTGTCTGTACTCGACGTGTAAGTGCACTGACAGGGAGTGAAGCCTGCATGCACACAGTATGTGTTGCACTGTAAGTCCCCAGAGAGACATTAGGGTTGCAGGCGCTGTGCTGTGCAGTCTACAGCGTGCTGCCCCATGCTCTCTGTTCCAGCAGCTGGACACAGCTGCAGCAACCGCTCCAGTGCTTCGTTTATTTACTTTCCTCAGCATTGTTTAGCTTCAGCTTCAGCAACACTCACATTGTGTGGGTTTTCCTGAACATGCACTGAATACATCTTGTACAAAGGGCCAGTGTGTGTCGTTTTTGTTTGTTCCCTTTATTTATTTTTTAAAACAAACCCCCGGTGGCATTAGCTAATTGTTAATGTGCTACATGTATACTTTTCCCCCTCATCTTCGGTTTATTCTTCTTTAATTAATTTGTGCAATATTTGAACGGTTGATGCATGTGTAAGTGACGCACTTGTGCTGTTTAACGCATGTGACCGCAAATCATAGGAGGTGGACGACGTGTGCGCGAGCGAGCGCGCGTGCGCGCGCGCAGTTAGCTTAGCCACACTAGCTGGTTCCCTCCAGCTGCACTCGCCCTCAGCGCCTTCACTCAGTGCGCCATGGCGGAGGGAGGTGGACCCGAGCCGGGTAACGCCGCGGAGCCCGTCGCGGAGCCCGTCCCTGCTCAAACCCCGCTTCCTTCAATCGACAGTCAGAAGCAGACAATCGGAGCTCTTCTGAAAACTACACTCCGGAAAGGAGACGAATGGTAAGAGACTTAAGGCGGACATCTCCGCTCGGCTCAAAGTTAGCTAGCCTTCAGTCCAAACGCGTGAAGTGGCTGTGAGTGTGAGCGCCGAGCCCCGCTTCACTCCGGTCCGCTCGGAAACGGTTAGCGGGTAGCCCGCTAGGCTAAGCTAGGCTAGGCTAGGCTAGGGGAACAGGAACACACTAGCCGACATGGTTGACACACGCGAAGTTAGTCATTGTGGTCATGTTTATCTGTTTGTTTTTAAATTACACGTTATTTAAGAGATATGAGTGAGGCACAGCCGGCGCTCTACCTGCCCTGGGCGATATATTAGCTGGCTGGTTATTAACCGTGTAGTCGGCTAACATGTCCTTAGCATGTTGTTAGCCTACAGTGGGGTTTTAAACTCGCCTGCTGTAAACACCTGGCTCTGAAAAGCTCCTTCAGTTCTAACAAGTGTACAACAACAAGGAGACGCTCGGCTGGAGACCGCTGGTCACTTCTAATGCTGTGAAAAGGATCCGGAGAGCTAATGTGCAGTACACAGAGGGCTCGCTAGCACTTTAGCTTCCCAACTACAACTTGAACCCGGTTTGCTGTCTAATTCGTGATAATCTTGGTGGCTTTGTGGTCCTCAAACGCGCTTTTGGGAAACAGTGAAGGGAAGCATTTGAAGTGTGTTTGTTGTCATGTAGTCAGCTGTCCCATGTTGGACATTTTAGTCCCCACACTAGCTGTAGGTAGCTAAGCTACTGCTTTGTCATGGGCACTGGATAACACCCAGAGACTGTGACAGCAAAAGATGAGCATCGGACATTTCAGTGTGTAAAGTGTGTGAGGGATCGCTGGGCACTAGTGAGATTATAATAGTGAGGGAAACTCATGGGTTTGGTTTCTTCACAGTCAGTTAGCTGTGAGCTTCACCAGGGGCTGCTTCTGCTCCAGTCAGTCACTGACCTGAGGAGCTGCTTGAGTTGATGATGTTTATTATTATTATTATTATTATTATTAGAGTAGAAGTAGTAGTAAGTGTTATTCCTAAAATTAGTTTAGGAAAGTTTACCTGAGTACAGATCAGACCGTTCCCCTGTTTTGAATGCTGCCTTGAGGGAATCCCTGTTAAAGAGCTTATGCAGTGGGAGCAGGCATCACTTTGAAAAAGCAGATTAAGACTTCAGTGCTGACAGCCCGCTGTAGACTAGTGTTTATTGTGCTTTTTTTCCCCCCCTGCCTTTTTATTTTTTTTGAGTGCTTTATTGTGTGATTGACAGTCTTTACCCGTTGTGGTTGTCTTTCTGTAGGTTTTTGATTGACAGTCGATGGTTCAAACAGTGGAAGAAATATGTGGGCTTTGATAGCTGGGATTTGTACAATGTCGGAGAACAAAACTTGTATCCTGGACCCATCGACAACTCTGGGCTTTTTTCAGGTAAGGCTTGCCTCTGTCAAAGGGTGCGACTAGTTTTATAGGACTTCATTTGAACCTGAATCTGCTTGTGTGCCTACCTGTGTATTAACATATCTGTCTACACTACGATAGATAGGTAGGTAGGTAGGTAGATGGTGGATAGATGTTTGTAGGTGTCAACCAACTCAACATCTTGTACCATGATGTTTACGTGGCCAAAAGTTTGTGGACATCTTACCAGCGTAGCCATGTGCAGTTCTTCCCTCAAACTGTTGCCACAAAGTTCGAAGCGATACAATTGTACAAGATGTTTTTATATGGTATAGCAATAGGTTTTGCCTTCACTGGAATTAAAAGATCCATATTTTTGTTTTTTATCATGACAATGCCCCTGTGCACAAACATGTTCCATGAAGACATGGTTTGCCATGGTTGGAGTGAAAGATCTCGAGGGGCCTGCACAGAGCTCTGATCTCAACCCCACTGAACATCATCTTTGTGATTCCTTCCCAAATGTGTGAATTTTATTATGACATTATAAGTCTTGTAATGCGGTGTTAAAAAACAAACAAACACGAGTGTCATGGTCAGATGTCCCCAAACCTTTTGGTGTATAGTGTATTTATCTGCAACTACAAAAACTGCACTGATAAAGATAAATCACATGAGGTTCCTGGGAAAATACATGCTATAGTATCTAACTGTTCACTATGGTCCAACTAGGTACTGCAGATACTGTCTGATCTACACATCAGCAAGCATTACACACACTACAATATTAATGTCTGATCTACACATCAGCAAGCACTACACACACTACAGTGTTAATGTCTGATCTACACATCAGCAAGCACTACACACACTACAATATTAATGTCTGATCTACGCTTCAAGCACTACACACACTACAATATTAATGTCTGATCTACACATCAAGCACTACACACACTACAGTGTTAATGTCTGATCTACACATCAGCAAGCACTACACACACTACAGTGTTAATGTCTGATCTACACATCAGCAAGCACTACACACACTACAATATTAATGTCTGATCTACGCTTCAAGCACTACACACACTACAATATTAATGTCTGATCTACACATCAAGCACTACACACACTACAGTGTTAATGTCTGATCTACACATCAGCAAGCACTACGCACACTACAATGTCAATGTTGTGTTGTGGTGTTATGGCGGCTGTAGGTTTATACTGAATCAACAGTGAAGGGTTGATATTTTTTTTTCTGGTCAGAAATAATAATAGCTAACAATATATTTATAGAGCATCTTTCTAACTAGGTTTACAATTACAAGTAACAGCAAAAAATGAGACCTCTGCAAAAGCTGCCAAGATCTAACTTCAGTTGTGTAGCTGCTCATGGTCCAACTGAAAGCCTAGGCTGGTATGTCCTGCACAGCTGCAGAGTCACCCAGAGCGGCAAGCTGCTCGTACACGAGCAGCACAGAGACCACCCAGAGTGACCATGCCTAACCCTCTATCAGTTAAATGGCAGTCATGATAAAAATTAATCAGACGTTGCACACATGGCCGACCAGGGCCTGAAGAATCCACTCAAGATTGGGCCTGGTGCGCCACCACACCAGGGACCACAAACAGAAAACAAGCATGCAAACGCCTAAAAATAAAAAGCCCTGTTTAGCTATAAATGAAACTTGTCCCGTTTGCGAACTCTTGTTGCCAACACCTTAAGACGAGACTACAGAGCTGTAATTAAATCTAAGTGGGCGGACCATAGTCACGTTGACCACAGGACGTTAAACAGGCAGTACAGCAGCCTGGAATGTGATGAATAATTCTTCTTTCTCTCATTTGTCTCACAGACCAGGAAACCCAAGCACTGAAGGAACATCTCATAGATGAGTTGGATTACGTCCTAGTGCCTACAGAAGCATGGAATAACCTCGTCAGCTGGTACGGATGTCTGGAGGGACAGCGGCCCATCGTCAGGAAGGTAACGCTTCCTCTCTCCCTTTGTGAAGGTGCAGTTTTTGGCATTGTATGAAACCCAGGGGTTTTTGTGTTCTTGATTTGTGTGTTTGTAGGCAGTTTGTGGTGATGTTTTGTTATTTGTGAGGTAAGCTTGTGTGATGGTGGCTAACGATTTAATCCAGAGCTGATAGCCTGAGCAAAGAAAACAAGAAAACTAATGTTTCCACCAATTCAAGAGCAGAAGGGAGGGTGTAATAATAATGTCAGCTGTGCTGTCGGGAACCACTTCAGTGTAGGCATACCAATGCTGCATAATTAAGCATGATCTCTGTTGTTTCTAGTGAGAACATGTGATATTGGGCTACTGTGCAGCACTATATTGTGCCCACACACACACACACACACACACACACACACACACACAGGACTCCGAATTCAGCACAACGTACCCAGAAAGTATTCGTTAGCTTTTACTGTAATTCTTTTTGTTGAAATTTTTGGGATTGTTTGTGTATAAAAATAAAGAATGTACTAAATGCCAAAATATTTCAGCGGTCAGCGTTTTTATCATTTGTAGATTTTATGTATATTTGAATCTATAAGCATTAAACTCGCACCCCCCCCCAATCTTCCCTAGGTGGTTGAACATGGCATGTTTGTGAAGCATTGTAAAGTAGAAGTCTATCTGCTGGAGCTGAACCTGTGTGAGAATGACAACATGGACAACGTGGTCACTCGCCATTTCAGCAAAGCTGACACTATTGGTATGAGAGCATCAGCTTTAGCATCGGGTGCTCATAAAGATTTCAAAACAACTGAATGCGATCCTTTTAAATGTAATTTGTGTGTTTTAATATGGAATTGTGTATTTTAAAACCTTTTACCCATTTGCTCTTATGTCGATTACTTGAATTATGTCCTGGATGAATTATCTGTGTGAGCTTCATACTTTCTGGAGCATCTGTAGGTCCTTACGACGTCATAAAATTTAAATTTAAATGGATATTGATTTTATCGACTTTAGGCAGTTCTTAAGTTTTTCCTCAGTTTATCTGGTGTACACACTCACGATAATAAGGTCAGTGACTGGTTTGATTAGATCATTTCCGTCTATAGCTAAGAGATGAGAGAGTTCATCCAGAGGCAGCTGTGGAGCAGCAAATGCTCGCATTGGTATAAATCCATGTTCTCCATCATGACTTCTTTAGGTGTGAACTTCTGTGAACTTTTTTATGCAAATTATGCTTTAGCCTGGTACCATTTTTACCAAAATGTGAATTTTTTTTTTTTTTTTGTTCTTTGTTTACCCCCCCCCCCTTTCATTTTTTTATTTTTTTTTTATTTTATGAAGAGTGGCAGTGAGGAGACTTGCAGACACCCTGAACATCTGTGTAATTTTTTTTAATGGTTTGTCATTTTGCTTTAGATACCATTGAGAAAGAGATGAGGACTCTCTTTAATATCCCATCAGAAAAGGAGACTCGGTTATGGAACAAGTACATGAGTAACACGTACGAGCAGTTAAACAAGCCTGACAGTACAGTTCAGGATGCCGGACTTTTTCAGGGCCAGGTAAGACATTGCCCTAGGCTTACAACACTTCCTTTTATACGTCTCAAGGTACAATTAGTTTCGGTATGTTCAGCCAGGTAGGACTCATCTGTTTTTGTGCCATATCCACTTGAGTGGGAAAGATTTTCTAAACAGCAAGAAAGATATGAAATCTGACTTTTTCAATCAAGATACAAGAGGCTTTAAATGCGTTTAATATCACATTTTGGGACGAGCTACTCAGTTGGATTGTTACTAATTAGAATTACACGTGTGAAGATGACTACAGTTTGAACAGAGATTTAATTTTGATAATTTGTACTTTGGACCAAATCAGATTTGTGCTTCTGTCTGAACATTTACCAAACTGTCACAGCAAATAAGCACACCAACTAGAGTGTGCATCTGCTTCAGTTTTTCTATTTCTAATGTTGAGCCATTTGCCCTCAGGTACTTGTGATTGAGAGAAAGAATGAAGATGGCACATGGCCCAGACAAGCCTCCCATCCCAAGTGCGTCTGTTCAGATGAACCTTTAGACCGATCTACATTTCTGGCAGAATCAGTTGCTGTCAAGCACATCTTATTCACCAATTTGTTTACTTCCAGGTCCAGTACAGCCACGTCTAGGACTTTCACAACGTCACCGAAGCTGTCCTCCAATTCCTCTGCCACAATTTCTTCCACAATGACCAATGGAGACAGCAGCAGCAACTCGAGCTACATGCTGAACAACAGCACCTCCTCTGGAATCAGGTCCATCCTTACCACGTGTCTTATTTTCTTTTCCATCCAAGTACTGTACAGTCTCTGTTTACATTCAACTTGTAGCTGTTTTATCATAGGCTGTCATAGTTTTTTAATATCCTATCCAGTCATCTCACATTTTCTACTGATCATCTCATATTTCCGTTTATCATCTCACGTTTCTATTTATGCAAAGAGAAGTCACAGTTGTTCAACTGTTGTCTGCAGGTTGGGAGGATACAGCTCATATAGCTCATCCTACAGTTATAGAGAGTCTGCCTCTCAGCCTGGCTTGTGTGGCCTCAGCAATCTAGGCAACACCTGCTTCATGAACTCTGCACTCCAGGTGCAAACACCACACACACACACTTGCTTGTCTTTACACACCCAGTTCCTAAGGTTCCTGATCTTTACAACAGGTGCGTTTACAATCATACACATTTATGCTTGTATTAAAATGCTGTGTGTTCTTTATTTATCCCTTCCAGTGTCTGAGCAATTCACCCCCACTGACAGAATATTTTCTGGAGGACCAGTACGAAGCCGAAATCAACCGAGAGAATCCCTTAGGAATGCGGGGGGAGATCGCAGAGGCCTTCGCGGACTTGATCAAACAGATGTGGCTCAGTCGGAGCAGCTACGTGGCTCCCCGCACTTTTAAAGTAAATCATACAGAAAAAGCTACACTGTTCGAATATTAGTTCTTAATCCATCAGAGTGTGTGATTACATTAAAATGTCATACCTGAACTGAAAGGCTCCTGGTGGTAAAATCTTGTGCATAATATGGAAAGATTAAATGTTACTATCCAATGCTGTGTTGAAAGCGCTCATTGTGAAGTACGGCATCTCTTGTGCACAGACACAGGTTGGCCGTTTTGCCCCTCAGTTCTCAGGGTACCAGCAGCAGGACTCTCAGGAGCTTCTGGCCTTTTTGCTTGACGGCCTACACGAAGACCTGAACCGTGTCAAGAAAAAGCCTTACTTGGCCTTGAGAGATGCAGAGGGCAGGCCAGATGAGGTATTTCACAAGCGGTTCTAAGATGTTTTATGTTTTGCAATATGGTTAGTGGTTCTCACACAGACTGAATCTCACTAGTAAATATTTCCATGCTTTCAGACATGATCTAATGCATTAGATTTGCTTTGTTGGCCTACATATTGTTTGAAGCAGTGGGACAACCCTGGCAACGTAAATAATCCTTTTTTTTTCTTTTTTTTTTCTGTGACAGATTGTGGCGAAAGAGGCATGGAAGAACCATCGGCTACGTAATGACTCCATCATTGTGGATATCTTCCATGGCCTGTTCAAGTCCACGCTGGTCTGCCCTGAGTGCTCCAAAGTGTCTGTCACTTTTGACCCTTTCTGCTACCTCACATTGCCACTGCCCATGAAGAAAGATCGCACCATGGAGGTGTTCCTGGTCCGCAACGACCCTCAGTCCAGACCCATGCAAGTATGCATCGATAGCGTGTTTTTTTTTTGTTTTGTTTTTTTTTTTGTTTGTTTTTTTCTTTAAGCTGAGATGTTTTATGATCTAATGCTCCATGTGCTGCTAAGATAGCTTGTATTTCAATAACACTGAATATAAGAGCCTTGAACCTGCGCCTTCAGTTTTATTTTGCAGCATTTGTGTAAGCCTTTCACTTTTAGTGATTGTGTTAGCACATGGAAGGGTATGATCAAATGCATTACTTCATGACCTTCTTGATCTCTTTATTCTGTCTCTCCCAGTTTCGTGTGGTGGTCCCTAAACTAGGTACGGTGGCAGACCTGTGCAGCGCCTTGGCCAAGCCGTCTGGAGTTCCTGCAGAGAATGTGAGACTCGAAAAGCATGTTCTGCTTACTTAAACTTCATCCTGTCCTTTTCACCCTCACGTTTTGTTCAGTTGCTGTTATTGTATAATTTAGTGTCTGCTTTGTGCCATTTTGTTTTTCTTATCTAGATGGTTGTGGCTGATGTTTACAATCACAGATTCCATAAAATTTACAGAAAGGACGAAGGTCTCAACCACATCATGGAAAAAGACGACATCTTTATGTGAGTATAGATTTATGATCATGGAATTCATTGAATGTATTTAATTATTGAAACCAACTTGTGCTTTGGCCGTTTTATCGGACTAAGAATTTGACAGCTGTCCAAATGTATATATGTGTTTTAGCTACGAGGTGTTGGAGGAGGACAGTGAACGGATGAATCTGCCGGTATACTTCAGGGAGAGAGATGTGAAGCACAGCGGAGGCTCCTCGTGCACCATGCTGTTTGGGCAGCCACTGCTCATCACTGTTCCTCGCCACAACCTTTCCCCAGACACACTGTATGAGCGTGTGCTAGAGAGGATTGGGTGGGTGTTCCTATAGAAACTGTGTGTGAGCTGCATTCATCCCAGAAGTTTTACCTGTTATTGCACGCTCATGCAGCAACCTTCTAACATCTTGAATGCAAATAATGACACCGGGTACAGATTTAATTTGTGAATGGTAAATAAGTCTATGGGTGTAAACTTCAGTTTGATGATCAGAATTCACCAGTCACTAATGATCATTCTTTTATCCTTTCCTTTTTCTTTTTTTTATTTTAGACGTTATGTGAAGCAACCCATGATGGAGAGTAGAGTGTGCGCTACAGCTACGTCATCTAGCAGCCATTCAGATGGTGGAGGTTTAGCGTCTAGTCACACCGCAGGGCTAAGTGGATGTAGCAGCCCAATGTCTAACGGGGCGTCCGGCAGTGCTTGTTCTACCAGTGGCAGCAACCACTCTGACACATGCAATGGGCCCAACGGAGTGTGTGATGGTAAGGTGTGTGTGTGTGTGTGTGTGTGTGTGTGTAATAAATATATATATACACACTAGCTAATTACCCAGTGGCTTCAGTGCAAGGTAAAAAAATAAAATGCAGTATTTATACAATAAGTTTGTTAATTACCAATTTTATTTTTCAACAAATAGTGGTCATACGTAATTTCCATTTCAAACGCGAAAAGAATTTTATATA
>JAQMCW010000035.1:12267200-12278770 GCA_030068335.1 Chrysichthys cranchii | reverse complement strand
ATATATGTGTGTATATATATATATATATGTGTGTATATATATATATATATATATATATATGTGTGTGTATATGTGTATATAATGTATGTGTGTATACAATTGTATGACTGTATTTTGGAGTTATGGTAAGCTCATTGAAAAATTTATTTTTTATTTAATCATTGGTTCATTGATTTATCAGTTGAATCATTTATTGATTGAATCATTCACTGACTGACAACATTATTATTGGCAGCATCATCATTATGCATTTCTTTTGGTAAGTCATATTTCTTTTTGGCATTATTTCCAGGTGAAGAGGAAGCTATGGACCACCAGGTGAGCCCAGATCCAGAAAGCAGCCAGTCAGAAACTGTAGATGGGGAGGATGAGACCTCGGAGCCCGAGACTGGACCCATTACTACTACTGCTACTGCTACTACTACTACTGGAAAGAGTTGTTCTTCCCGGCCAAAACTTTTCTCTTTTAGCATGGTGAACTCCTATGGCACGGCTAACATCAGTCCCTTAGCTGGCAACATCCTCAAACTCACATGTAACTAATTGTATTTTTTTTTTTTCATATCACATTTGTTTTAGATATCGGAATATTTGAACAACCTGTAAAACAGTAAACCAATAAAAAAAAAAAATCTTTACAGCACATTCCACAATCGCCATTGACTGGGACTCAGAAACCAAAAGGCTCTGCTACAACGACCAGGAGGCAGAGGTTAGCATGGTTTGTGTTGTTTTTGGGGGAAGTCTGTAAGAAGTTGTACTCTTTCCGAATGATGTGAGTTCTGATGTCTGACTTTCAAGGCTTATGAGAAACACGAGAGCATGATGCAAGCTCAGAAGAAGAAGGCCACCGTGGCTCTGAGGGAATGCATCGAGCTCTTTACTACCATGGAGACTCTGGGAGAGCACGATCCATGGTAGATGCTCTCACCTAAAATGAACCGCATCACACTGCTAGATTGTAGAAAATTACTCACTTTGACTGTTAAACAAAACAGTATTACTGGCAGTTGCTGGTTTCCTGTAAAATTCTTTTGTGCGAGCTGTAGAGAAACCATTTGCGCTGTCTCACTGTGCAGGTACTGCCCCACCTGTAAGAAGCACCAACAGGCTACGAAGAAGTTTGATCTGTGGTCCCTACCCCGCATTCTGGTGGTCCATCTGAAACGCTTCTCCTACAACCGCTGCTGGAGAGACAAACTGGATACTGTGGTTGATTTCCCCATCAGGTCAGACAGTATTAGCTACACACAGGGAAATTGCCGGCTTTTTTATTATTCTGAACATCTTGGTATGTTTTGCTTGGTATATGTAAACACACAGATTTATCTGAGTCCCTCAACCATGATCATTATATATGACGAAATGTTTTCTCCACCAGATGGCAGCAAGCTGTTAAGACGAGCGTTATCTCGTGCAATACCATCTAATTTATTGTTTGATATTGTACTGAAGAATTTCCTGATTAATGATTAAGAGTTTGGAGGACGTAGCAGTTCAGATTAAACCGCTGCAGGTGCACTGAGGCTTACTGTTTTCATGAACCCAAGTGGCTGATTTATGATTAGGAAGGATAAATTAAATTTGTCCTGTGGTGTAACAAATATTTAGCCTTTTTTCCTCTTACAAGGTGCTGACTTCAGTTCATTATCTTGAATTCTGCTTTGCGCAAAAAAAAGAAAATTGGTTAAATATTAAATATAGCCACCTTATAGTCTGAGAACAACCGTTTTATTAATGCTTCAAACCAGAATTTTCATTAATCTGCCCCACCCTCAGCAGTGTATGTGTCCAAAGAATGCCCTTAAATCCCGAAGGATATCAGCATATCCCAGATGTCAGATGTTGGAATTGGATATCCGAACAGAATATGCTGTTTACACAACCCGTATCACAACGTTGTGCAAACCGTGAGAATTTTCCTTAATCACAGGTCCATTGTTAGAGTTTTCATGGTATAATCTGACATGAACATGTTCGTACACAGCCTGCTGTAGAATTTGGCCTAGATTTTATTATGATAATCCAGTACAGTGTGACAAATAATCTTAAAGGACTATTGAAAGCACTCTGGGCAAACCAACATTAGTATACAGTGGAACCTTGGATTGCGAGCATGATTCGTTCCGGAAACGTGTCCGAAGCACTCGTATATAAAAGCGGATTTCCCCATAAGAAATAATGGAAACTCGGATAATTCGTTTTGCAACCCACAAATATTTATATAAAGATGATTAATACAAAATATAAAGTAAAAATACATAAAACTGTCATGAGTCTGCCCGTGTGGAGCACACATGCAGCGCACCTGTTTTAAAGATTACTTCCGGGTAATACTTTCCTCCCGGCCACTGGCGCGTGCACGGGGAGGGCGTGTCACATGGGTGGCGACAGGTGTACCGGATTGGGACTGGTTTCGGGAACTATAAAAAGACTCATGCAAGCACACCAAGGTTGGGAAGCATTAGTTGCGATTTCCCACGCTCTTGCCAAGCCTTGCTATTGCTGTGTATGCTTTCTCTGGTTTTGACTAAGTTTCTGTTGTTATTCTCGTGTTTATATCAGATATCCTGTTTGCGCCTCGCTTGACCTTTTGCCTGTTTTTTGATTCCACCTCTGCCTGGCACTAGAGTAAACTTATTTGCTTTAGTTCTGCTGTCTCCTGCCTGCACATGTGTCCACCTCAAACCCACCACACCTGACAAAAACAAAATAACCTGCGTTTTGCCTTTAAAAAGTATCATGGCTGATGTGAGGGAGATGAGACAGGGAGGCGGAGGATTATTGTGTAGGATGACTTTCACTACAACTCATGGAATCACTGCAGTCTGTCGGCTCACTGGGATCTTTTTCTTTTCATGTGACTTTAACAAGGAAACTATCCAATGATTGCTGTTTTGCCTCCTTTTGAGGATTTGGCAGAAATGCGACACTGCATTGTCATTAAACAGATTAGTCTCACGCACTGCTACAGCCTTATTCAGGTGGTGCTTTTCTACAAAGTTCTGCACTCTTCCCACATTTTACACATCTCCCTGATCTCATTCCTCAGTGTTTTTCTACGCTAGCGCGGATCTATACGAGTGAGCCACAATCCCGCAGTGAGTGAGAGAGAGAAGCTGTGATCACGTGAGGCTCGGCAGACGAAGCGTATGTGTACTACTCGTATTGCAAGACATCGCTTGTTCATCAAGTCAAAAATTTATTACAATTGCTTGCTCGTCTTACGAAACACTCGCAGACCAAGTTACTCGCAATCCAAGGTTCCACTGTATTATATTTATGCCAAGTGTTACACGTAACACGTACACAACATCAGCAGCTCTGGCATCTTGCTTGATTAAGGCATAGTTATGTGCTGCAGGTTTGCTTGTATCTAACTGTCCTTGTCTAGACTGTGGCTGGGTATTTTCATACCATAATATAATCAATTTACCACACAGAACAGATGCAGTGTAGGGTGTTGTCTAATTTCCAATTGCTCAGGTTTAGAAGCTTAACCTAACTAGAACCAGGAAGCAGTTAGTTTATTACTTCTGTTTCACTTCTAGTTCAAAGGAAGCTCACATTTACTATTTCTTATTTTAAAATAGGAAAAGCAATCCAAGTCAGGTGTGTGTTTTCATTTTAGAATGCATTAGAAATGTTTGTGAAATAATTTCATTATACATGTTTGAAGTGTCTGTGCAGTCCCATTCTCCACAGTGCAACTGCTAATA
The DNA here is from genome assembly GCA_030068335.1 of Chrysichthys cranchii. Taxonomy (NCBI): domain Eukaryota; kingdom Metazoa; phylum Chordata; class Actinopteri; order Siluriformes; family Claroteidae; genus Chrysichthys; species Chrysichthys cranchii. Next base: position 12,275,051 of record JAQMCW010000035.1, on the reverse strand, counting down.
TTTTTAGGAGAAACCTACAGGATTGATTTGAGAAAGGCCGCTTAAGTCTTGGTGCAATTGTAAATACAGACACGCAGACCGGTCAATATCATGTGTGAAAGTATTAGTTCAGCTGAAGTGTTGTGCTATTCCTGTTAAACATGTTCACCGTTTAATATGTGGAAATTCTGTCCACGGCTTGCCCTTTCTTCTCACTGCTTGGTTGATTTTATTCTTTCTCAATGTTGTGTAGCAAGTGAACAAGGGCACAGACTTTGGTATTCCGTTATCAGCAATTTCAAACAAGTTTGAACCGTTTCCCAAGCCCTTGACAAATAGCAGTTGGGACAAGTCGAATGTTTATACAGTCATTTGGTTCAGCGCTCAAATTGGCCCAGGCAGTCTGTTTGCTATTAATACAAATGTTTCACAAAGGTTGCACTGTGGTGCTAATGCAGTGCTGTCTCTCGTCGTCCCACAGGGATCTGAACATGTCCGAGTTTGTCTGTGACCCCAAAGCTGAGCCGTACATCTATGACCTTGTTGCTGTTTCCAACCACTATGGAGGAATGGGTGGAGGCCACTGTGAGTTTTCTGTTAGCATTCTTTCCTCTTGTTGACAGTCTCACTTCCTCTGCAAAGAAAAAAAGGTCACCCCCAGAGCAAGTTAATATGTACCCTGTGGTCCAGACTAAAATGGATGAATATATTTGTTAGTGTGTTGTTATCCAGCAACAGCATGTTAAGACGTTACGTTACCTTTTCTGTACTGATATCAATAAATTAAATTCTTGCATTTGGCCTGATAAAGGGGAAGACTTCAGTCTCTCTTACAGTTTCAGTTGCAAAAGCAGTAATTTTCTTCATTTCCTGTTGCAGATACCGCATACGCTAAGAATAAGATCGATGGGAAATGGTATTACTTTGATGACAGCAGTGTGTCCTCTGCCTCGGAGGATCAGATAGTAGTAAGAGTCTCAAGTTTTCTTTCTTCTGCCTGAATACATTTGTGCATCTGTCTAGTCTCGTGACTGCTCTTATCCTGACCATAGCACTTAATTTTTCCTGTCTGTATCAAGCTTGTCAACTAGAAGAGTTATACCAGCTGTGGACCCACAACTGCTACAAAGCAGAAGTGGTATTAAAACTTGATATGTGCGATTTGCTTATACCACAGTGCCACTGGTCATATTGGTTAGAATGTGTTGATTTAGTCTTTATTAACACAAATATAGCTGCTATATCAGACGTAATACCAAGAACTAACTTGTTTCACAGATGCTCCAGAACTCATTCTTAAACGAATGTTGAACAAAAATATTTCGCATTGGCAAATGACTGTGGTGTAAAGAGGAATAAAACTTTGGGATAGGCTCAATCACACCACTTTGTTATTGATTATTTTCCCATAACAGTACATCGTTCTATTCATCACATACACTATATGGCCAAAGATTTGTGGATGCCTGACCGCCACACCCAGATTGTAGTTGTTCAACTGTTGCCCTCAAGTTGGAAGCACATTATTGTATGATGTCTTTATATGCTGTCGTATTGTAATTTCCCTTCACTGGACCCAAGAGGCCCAAACCTGTTCCGGCATGACAATGCCCCATACATTATATAAGTCCCATGAAGACATGGTTTATCAACTCGTGTATCCTGCACAGAGACCTGATCTCAATCCCACCGAACACCTTTAGGATAAACTGGATTGCTAACTGCATCACTGGGCTCCTCCCCAAACATCAGTTGCTGACCTTACTAACGCTCTTGTGGCAAATATAACTGAGCACACATTCCAACGTCTTGTGGAAAGCCTTTCGAGTAGAGTGGATTTTGTTATAGTAGCAATGGGAGACTAAATCTAGTACGGGATGGTCAAAAATGACATATGGATGTGATGGTCAGGTGTCCACATACTTTTGGCCACACTGTGCATGTGTATATAGAACACAATATGACTTATATACTCTGTAAATAAATGAATGATGCACTAATATGTATGAGGCAAACATTTGAGTTCACAGCAAAGGAAACATGCTAGAAGCTGGCTTGTACCATGTCGTTCATTTTTTTTTTAATGTGCTGATTTTATCATAGAGGAAGCATTTTATTAGGCAGTCCACCCACACCATGAATAAGGAACTGAGCCCATCAAAAACATGTCCCCCGAATCACTTATACTTATAGTTCTTGTGCATTTCAATTATAAATATACTTGAAAGATCATCCTGGTTTCCCCCTCGTGTTGTGTTAGACGGTCATATGACTGAATTGCTCCTTTTCAGACTAAGGCAGCCTACGTGCTTTTCTACCAGCGGCGAGACGGAGAGGCTGCATCCAGATCCACACCCTCTGCATCGCTCGGAGGAGCTTCTGACTCGCTGGATGACAACATGGACACCAACTGACTCTCTCTAGTCATTAGGCACAGGCACTGAAATAAAGCTTCGTGAACAAACGTTCATTGATTCCCATCCCAGGTTTTTCAGTGCTCTGACGTGGAGGTCCAGCATTAGGTTTTTCTTTTCCTGATTTTAGTTTCTTACACTCATTCTCCATGAGCCAAGAATGAGTTTAAAAAACAAAACAAAACAAAACAAAAAAAACCCACACACAATAAGAAGGAAAATAAATTAATGAAAATTTTAGCTTTAATTGTGACATGACTTTTTTTTTTTTTTTTCCCTGCACTGCTCCTCAGTTGAAAATGGATACAAAATGAAAATTCAGTCTTGTCTCATTTCAGCCATGTTTAAAAATAATGCATAAAATGACTGCAGTGAAAGCAAATGCTATTTTGTCACCCACTAGAATACAGAAAGAAGCCAAATGTTTTGTGCTATATCAACCAAAGTTGTACGGGTTGGTCGCATTTAAGATCACCAGGACAGGAGAAATGTATGCAAAAGTAAGATGTTCAATTCTTTCCCCTGTACAGACTCCCATTCCACTCTGAAAGTGTTCAGTTAAACGTGCCTCCTGTGAGGTATAGAATCTTGTCGGAAAAACACTTGGTTGTAAAACCTTAAACAGGAGGCTTTTCTTTACAGGCTATCCGAATGAGACTTTCAGTTGTGTCTTTCACACGTATGTCACTATATAAGGCTTGAAGTCTGGAGTGGATCGCGTAGGCTAACCGATAGCTAAAGTCGTGATAAAAATGATTACACTGCTGATCTTTATTATTGTGCTGCTCTTTGAAATGTTAGCACTAGCTGCCTTTCTGCCCCGAGAACTGTTCAAGGGGGCTTGTGTGAGTGGATTTCATTTGAAATTTAGTGGTACATTTACATGTCCAGCTGGTTTATACGGCACTGAGGTTTATAATACATGCCATTGTTTGGTTGAGACCACATTTGCAATATTCAGTGCTTCTGATTGAACTCTTCCACTTTGGTGAATTTTTACGTAGGGTTTTTTTTTTTTTTCTTCTTCTTCTTTCCTGGGACTTTCTGCTTGCCTTCAAGACCAGATGGAGAGGCGCATTGAGCCACCGCTCCAGAGTGGTGCTAAATTTAAGACTTGAAAAGGCTGCAGCTCCTTGCAGGAAACTTTAGGCCGAGGCTACATAGAGGCTTTATACTTTCACTAAATAGGCTATTGCGCTGTCCTACCTGGCACCCTGTACATTTTCAAATTGCCATCACTGGTTGTGGGATTATTTGCTTTTTATACATCTGAGGAAAACGTTCTCTACAGTTCCTCCATGTTAAGAATTTACCATCAGTATGCATCTTTGATCTTGTGCGTTTCTGTGGAATAGCAGCATGCACGTGTCTTGGAAATCCGCAAAGTGAAAAATTGTCGATCGGTCCCCATGTGTTTATCTCTTTTTCAGTCTGACAGGCTGCGCCAAGAACATGCTTGACTTCCTGCGACGATATTGTACAACGTGGAGCCTAGGATTATGATGTACTGGACAATGCGTTTTTTAAAATGGCACCTTGTCAGAATAACACCCGTTTAAAAAGAGATTTTTCAGAGATGTTGCCTAGATGTAAATAGTCATGTACTATCTGCAAAATAGGATATCTTCTTTGTGTTCTGATATTTAACATGGCAATATGTGCAAGGATTTTGAAAACAATTAAATAAAAAAACAAAGAATTGAAGCTTACCTGGGAGTGATGTTTACTTGTTTATGATGATTTACAGGCACTGCTAGAATTATTGATACTCATAATAAATGGGAGCAATGTACAACATGTGAGTATAAACATATGGGGACACTATACTATATATTTAGATTTTCCATGTAATAGTTTTTACTAGTGAGATTATTTCTGCAAAATACTCATTTCAGAATTATCAGCACCCCTGTAATTAATATTTGGTAAAGCAACCATGATCCAATATTGTGTTTTAAAGTGGGTATCGGAGGCTTGTTCTTGTATGTAGAGCTCCTTTTCACTAAACATACCACTGGTGCCCATGACCACACATTCATTAATGTAGCCAAGAAGGGTGTTGGTCACATCTGTCCATAATGCGCATTATAAAATCAGTTTTAGTGAAGTACAGTTTTGTCTGTTGTGTTCAGGAAGGGCTACACTTTGGGCAAATTTTATGACACCTTGTTGCTAACCAAGTAATTTTTAGACTTGAGCAAAATCAACTAAACTGCAATAGTGAAGCTGTGATATTTGGGTTTTTTCATCTTCATGTGTAAAATGCTTGGCAAATTTGCAACTGTTGCTGATTTTTGAAATGTTTTTCCACACAGGCCCTAGGGTTTAATTTGTTTATCTATTTTTAGATTCATTACTGGGAGTTGAAGTTCCTGGAATTGGACATTTGTGCAAAGTCATCACACAAAAGCACTCGGTAGTAAAAAAAATGACAGCAGGCTTTTTAACCAAGCTTGGTAGGTTTTTTGTTTTGCTGTTTGGGAAAGTCAAGTAGTTACTCCAGTTTCATGAACAGGAAATTATTTAGATCCCAATAGATGAGAAGTTACACATTGTGTCCTAAAAGTGTGGATCCATAGCCAATTATTTATTAATATATAAATATTGCAATAAGAACTCAAAATTGAGGAGTTGGGATTTCACAATACTTAGTCAGCCACTGAATGCAAGAACACTGAACATTTCTTAACATATCAGAGCTGATGTTACTTGCACAGATGATTTCCTCATAAATTTCAGATCAGGTAAAATGCCTGTGGATCCAGACTTTCAGTATGACATCCTGTACAAAGGTGATGGTCATGTTTAGTTCTATAAATGTGTAAAATATGTTTTCTGATGAATATATAAATCTTAGAACCAGATCAAAACTGCATTAACTTAGGCAAATCACTTAAAAGGTCCAACAATTACAAATCAGTTTGTGAATCTAAGGTCACTCACTGAAGGCAGGTTTGGCATCTTGCATGAAGAAATAACGTCCTGACCATTATATGTGGTAAAAATAGTTCAGTATGGCTCCTAGTTCAGGTTACATTTGCAGATAACCTCAGTGTTATACACTCAAGATGGTTTCTAATTATACACAGGCTTGAAGTGACCTCTTAGTTAGAAATGTTTTGTGAAAGTGTAACATATGATTAGTAATGTTAGGCATGCATATCTTACAGTAGCTATAGTAAACTGACTTAAAGAAAACACCAACCTGAAGGCTTAAAAATAAGATTTATTGATCCACAAAAGGGCTTGCTGTGCCCTACATGAGCACTATGCAACTGCGGAGTTGGGACTTTTACAGAACATCGGACAGCCCTTCATGCAATGTTTAAAAGAGCATCTTCATGAAGTAAGAGTCCCAACGCAGGAGCATAGCACACATGACGGCACAACCAGCTACAAAGAGACCATGTTACTATGAACACTTTATTTGGCAGTGCCCAGAAGCTTCTTTATGTCTCCCTCAAGGTCAGAGGTCAGGTATCTCCTGCTGTAACGCTTGAACGGGACGCCATCCGGGCCAATAAGGAACTTCTCAAAGTTCCAGGAGATGTCGTTTCTGCACACAGGACTCCAGATGATGCATTTCGGGTCACCCATTAATGCCGTCGGCTCATCGCTCGGAAAAGGAAGTTTCTCCTTGAGGAAGGCAAACAGCGGGTGAGCGTCTTTCCCGTTCACGTCGACCTTCTCCAAGAGCTGGAATTTTGGCTCGAAACCATTTCCGGGACGGACGTACTTCAGGGACAACAGGATCTCTTCATTTTTACAGTTTTCCTAAAAACAAGAGACACAAAAAAAAAAAAAAAAACAAGTCCCACATGAACAAACATGAATGCTGAACTTTAAAACAGTTTAAATTCATGGGTAACTCGAGTGTCCTCGTCTCAGAAGGTGAAACGCCATGACCTCACATTTATTAGTGTAGCCAGGAAGGGTGACAAACTCTAGACATGTAGCTGTAAAACACTGAAGTCCAAGAGAATGAACCGTGCTCATTGAAACCCCAGGCTCACACCTGTAGGTACATTTTTCAAGTGAACATTCATAAAGGACATACAGATCTGGGTTTTTAATTTCATCCATTTCCTGGGCAAAGTGAACCATTGTTGATGTACAACATTTATAACCCAAACTTAAAAACAGTCCATATGGAGGTGGAAAAAACTAAAGGGGTAAACACACAGAGCTGATGAATTCCTCCCCCAGTCTTTAATAAAAGGAGCCCACAGCAGTACAGTATCTCACAAGAGGAAAGGAAATTCTCAGGAGGAAATGAACACTTGGGTAACTGGCCTGTTTCTACACCAGCTTATTGCTCAAGAGGAAATTATTTTACCCTAAAAGTTACTTACAATTCTATAGAAAGTCTGCAATTCACCCTTGAATTCAAACCTGAGTCCAGAAGAGGCTCAGGGACCAGGTGCACACAGCTGAAAGAAGACACTAGACGACACTCACCTGCACCAGGGGGACGCCCGGAAGTCTTACATTACACCCCCGGGCAGCTGGAGGAGCCAGTTACAAGGCGAGCGGTGTTTACCTGATGGCCGAACTGGTTGCAGGGCACCCCCAGAATGACGAGCCCCTGGGCGGAGAAGCGCTGGTGGAGCTCGTTCATCTGAGTGTAGTCCCTGGTGGTGGTGCCTCAGAGAGACGCCACGTTCTCGATGAGCACCACCTTCCCCTGTAAGGACGCCAACTTCAGCTCGTCTCCGGTCAGCGTCTTCATCGTGATATCGTAAAAAGACTTGACAGCAGCCATGTCTGAGAGCAACCCTGACTCACACACACCAACTTTAAACCGAGAATAAACTCCGTCTCCCAAAGTGAGGAGCTAGTCGGATATGTAAACAGAGTCCAGAGGAACTGGCGGCACGGGCTTTTATTGGTGTCGTAGCACCGTCCACTTGTAGGACACGCCCCCTATTGTTAGGGACCATCTACAAATTACATCAGCGGCCACTTCAGAAAAGCAATCATTTCTCGTAAAAGGAATGCGCAGTTACTTTTATATGAAACAGACGACAAAATATTTGTGTAATCACTGAAACATGCAAATAATCAGAAGGAAATAAGCTCGGGAGCACGATTCCTATGAATCCTATGAAAACTAATGTTTTCAGTTGGTTTTGAACATACACCCACGGTCCCTTACACACTTCTGAAACTCGGGCGCGGGAATCTTTCCTGAAAGCAGGTTGTGTTTGGGCACACGAAGAAGAAGAGAAATCCGGTAAACAGCAATCCAGCTCGTGACGTGAGTTGTTTTAATTTATTTTGCATGTAATTATCTAGTTCTAACAGGGAATGTGTACTGAGTGTGTACTGAGTGTGTACTGAGTGTGAACTGAGTGTGAACTGAGTGTGTACTGAGTGTGTACTGAGTGTGTACTGAGTGTGAACTGAGTGTGAACTGAGTGTGAACTGAGTGTGAACTGAGTGAGAGTGAACTGAGTGT
>JAQMCW010000035.1:12189968-12202369 GCA_030068335.1 Chrysichthys cranchii | reverse complement strand
AATTTTTTTATTGGTTAATACAGGCAATGGGTGTTATTTACACATTTTCACATGCAGCATGCATATACAACTCGTAACGACCTATCGTATTTCAAAAAGAAAAAGTATTATACGGTTTTTCATATAATGACTACTTTAAGAACTTCTTATCAGTCAGTATTTGAGTCTACAGAGTGTGATCTGAACGTGTAGCTTTTACAAGCAAAAGCAAGCAGGTCCCTACTGCCTAGAGGTCTGAACACGGCCCCCGAAACCTGATCACTCAAGCGCGTGGAGGTGTCAAAATTCAGGAGTTCTCTAAAAGCTCAGATGGGCAAAGTAAAATATTTCTATCCATGATTTAGACAAATTAAGTTTAATTGGACATGTATACCATTTGGTTTTTGCTTAAATGAAGAGTACTTGCCCATTAGGAAGTCAAAAGAGAGGACAGGAAGTGGGGTTGTGGTACCCAGTGGGAATGACTACTATGACGCAAAACGCATCACCGGTGAAATGGCACTTGGAGCATAAAGTTAATCATTTAGCATTCTTTACAAAATGTATTTTGCTATCAGTTGCCTAAATTGTCTAGTCTTGCTAACTGTATCTACAGCATGATACAAAAACAAGAATAATCAGATGGGCTGTTTTTTAGCCTGTAATGCTCACCACTGCAGTATTACGTTCAATTTATATATTTATCTAAAATAGAGGGGAAAAGCAATTATTTCTAGGGCTAAAAATACATTTTAATAATAAATAAACACATTTCTGTAAGTGTTTGTGTGCGACTGAAGATACTGATAAAGCAAAAAAAAAAAGCTACCATGTTTTATATAGCACAAGCGGCAATTTTGATGGCCAGCCTTTACTTCTGGAAAGAAAACCTCCCTTCTTTATACACAGTCCATAAAAACATAGTCCATTTGTTAAAGGGTTTTCTACAGAGACAAGCGTACAAGCATAGCTCATTAATCGACCCAAACATACACTCAGCTATGATTTCTTCATACAGTCTTGCAATCAAATATGAAATAACAGTTCCTGTGTTAAGAAGACATACACTTTCTGACTTTCATGTCTCTATGTAAAAACTCAACCGACTGTATGTTATTGACATGGGGTGTACCTCGATACCATTATCTATACTTGTGCTTGTTTAATGTCCCAAATAACCGTATCTATTGGACCAGGCATGTAGAGGGGGTGTTTAAGAGCTCAGACTACTGCCCCCTTTCCCCTTCAATGGCCATGCTTTTATGCCATCCATAAACTGAAGGGTTTGTTTGCACATCTATAATTGCACAATTCTAACGTGTTTCGTTATAAGACTAGTTGCTATTATCTGACAGGCTGTGCCGTAGTTAATGTTCTTGCATCTTTAAATTGCAGAAATTTTAGTTGGATAGGTTACTGTTAAACCACCCCCATGAGAATTCTACCATGACGCTTTCCAATGTATCTACCAAACGTACCTGTGGGCAAACATGCTCATTAAAAACGAAAACATAGTGGAGGCTGCTGTGCACTGGTAAAGCTGTTTTTTCCCATCCGGAGAGCGGCGTGGCTGTGCTTGGCATCAGCACTCTGGCATTTTCAGCTCTAATGTGCACCATAGGGAGTCTCTCTTAAGGCCTGGTGTCCAGCGGAGAAAGATGGAGACAGAGAAAGGGCACAGGCAGAAATCATAGGCCTCTAAAGCCTTAATTAAACCTCTTATTTCAGCACCAGTCTTCTTGCTCGAGCTCTGACTCCAATCACTGTAATGGCTACAAGGATTGTGGATTGTGGGGTAGGTATTTAATGTCCTATCATTCAACTGGGGCAAATACAAGGACTGAAACATGATATTTTGCCTCGGTGTAGAATTTTCTCAATTTGGAATTGTTTCAGAATATTGGCTATCCTTTTTAGGTGCTTTTGTACTTCTCTGGAATGGAGGAGAGTGTATGTACGCTGAGTAGATGAATGGTTTTGATTAACTGACAGTCAAGTTCTACTCCCACTCTCTGCCCACCTCCGCACCCCTTCGACTGCTTTTGTTCTGCTAAAAACACAGGGCCTAAGTACCGTACCACTCATTGTGTGTCTGTGTGTATGTACGTGTTCGAGAGGAGCAAAATAGTTACTGCCCGAGTTTCATTTGATGACTACAGATAGGCGTGTCTCCTCTATTTAGGTGGATTACTTTCATTGTGAAAGGCATACAATGATGATGATTGCACATTGTACATTTGACTGTACGGCTATGTGTTCTTACACAAGTGCAGTTTTTATGTGTGAAGTTATTCTTGGATGCAATTTCAAAAAGTGAGCAACTAAACCACAAAGTGACTTGATTATGGACACCGATTGATAGTAAACTCTTCTGGAGAGTGCTGTTGATTACAGAGGCGGGTGAACGTGCCAAGATGTAATTCGATCACTCAGTGGCAAATTTGATCTGTGTTATGGCAATCACAGGATTCTAGGATTAATAGGAGCTCATGCTGAGTGAAAACAGCATCTTGGGGCTGAATGGGCTATGTGGTGCTTTTAGTCTCCTTGCCTGATCAGAGCATATTAGAGTTGGCAATTTCAGTATTTGCTAAAAGTCCTTCCGGCTATTTGAATATGGGTACGTCTGGGTTTTTTGCAATTATACACTCACTGAGCACTTTATTTGGATCACCTGGATACCTAACGTTCGTGCAATTATCTAATCAGCCAATCCTGTGGCAGCAATCGAATACATAAAACCACGCAGATATGGTCTGTCAGCATCGGATAATGTTTACATCAGCCTTCAGAATGGGGGAAAATGGTTTCCACAGCATGACTAGTTTGAGTATATGTCAGTATTAACTGCTGATCTCCTGGGACTTTCTCACACAACAGTTTCTACAGTTTACACAGAATGGTAAATGGTAAAGTGGCAGTTTTGTGGATGGACGCTCCTTGTTGATGGGAGAGCTTGATGGAAGATGGCCAGACTGGTTTGAGCTGACAGAAAGGCTACAGTAGCTCAGATAACCACTTTTTGCAACTGTGGTGATCAGAAAAGCATCTCAGAATGCATGTCGAACCTTGAAGTGGACGGGCTACAACAGAAAAAGACCTCATCAAGTTCCCCTTCTGCCAGCCAAGAACGTTAAGCTGAGCCTGCAGTGGGCACAGGCTCATCAAAACTGGATAGTCGAAGACTGGAAAGACAAAGCCGATTATGTGAATCTTGATTTCTGCTGAGGCAAACAGGTGATAGGGTCAGAATTTGGTGCCAACAGCATGAATCTATGGACCCACCCTGCCTTGTGTCAACTGTCCAGGCTTGTGCAATAATGGTGTGGTTTTCGTGCCACAGTTTGGGCCTGGTAATACCAATCATCACTTGAATGTCACAGCATATTTAAGTATTGTTGCTGACCATGTGCATCCCTTCATGGTCATAATTTACCCATCTCCAAGCAGCTATTTCCTGCAAGCAAAAGTCATTTGAAACTGGTTTCATGAACATGACAGTGAGTGTAGTGTTCTTCAGTGTCCTTCCCAGGCACCAGATCTGAATCCATTACACCACCATTGGGATTCGGGAGGATGGGAGATTCGCTGCATGAATGTGCACCTGAAAAATCTGCAGGAATTGTGTGATGCAATCATGTCAACATGGACCAAAATCTCAAAGGAATAGCTCCAGCATCTTGTGGAATCCATGCCATTTTGAATTGGGTCCGTTTTTAGAGCAAAGGAGGCCCTACCCAGTATTAGTATAGTGTTCCTAATAAAGTGTTCAGTGAGTATACATGTACAGAATAAAATATGACAGCATTTACTATTCTAGGAAAACCAGTCCAGTGAGAATTAGAAGACCATTACAGCTCTTGCTTATTTTTCCTATAACAGCATATTATTTTCCAGACAGCAATTCTGGACTGTTTTATTCCTCTTCTTATTACCGATGATGAGTTATAGGTTCGGACTGTACACCTACAAAATGCACTGACGAGCTAGTTGTGTCGAATGAAGTATGTACATAATTAAGTAATAAATAAAGTGTTGTAAAATCCCGGTATCCCTGCTGTGCCTGAAGCCAGGCCTGTTCTGCTGCTGTCACTGTCAATGTCTTCTGAATTAACCTCTTTAAACAATTCAGACATCTTGCAGCAAAAAAAACCCCTGTGCTATATTAGAAACTATAGAGTAGCAGCTTCAGATAATCCTGACTTTTGACTCCCTCATTTTTCCAAGTGTCTGATTTCGTGGTTATTATTGAAGGTTAACGCAGTGTGCTGGCATCTCCAGTGTGCTGTCTATTCTTATTATATCATATCTGCCTTCAAATATCACATTAGCATCTCCCATAGAGCCTCTATTCTCCCTTCATCCAGTTACTCCACTCTTTCTCCGCTGTGCGTCTGCTTTGCCATTAAATCTCCAGACAGTTCCAGCCGTATGCTTCTCTCCCTGTGACTTCGAAAAGAAGTAAGGGTTTGGAAATGGTAGTCTGAATTGTACCAGTTGCATATCATAGGGATGAGCTCATTTTTTTTCAGTATAAGTAGACGTTATTTGTGTTTGTAAGCATGAACGCTGTAGTGCTTTCACAATAGCCGTTATTATGCTAGTGCAGGTTGCAATCACAAGGAATTGACTCTAAATCCATGAAGAATTTTTCCATCCCAAGAAGAAGTGGTGGTACATGTAAGCGAAATGACACTTTGCTCAAATGATTCATTTTCACCAGATATATCAGGCTTTGGAACTGATTATTTTAACTCTGTAGATGATAGTTGTAGTAGAGAACATGGGCTTTCCAGTTCATATCACATGAAGGCATGAATATCTGGTTATTTTCATTAGAAAAACTTTCCTATTCTATTTATGCTGCCGAGTGTGTGTAAATTTAATCACAGCAAGACTAACTAATGAAACCCTCGACGTGATCGACTTGAAATCTTACATTTTACTTTGATTCCATTTACAGCATTTATCAAACATCCATATCCAGGAGACTTGCAGAAGTCCTGAGGAGTTTCTATCAAAAACACAGCCTCATGCTAGTTCATTAGGTAGGGGATTAAAATAACATTGAGAACATTTTGTGAAAACCAGTTGTTTTTATATTATTGTTGGCATTAAGTAAAGCATATGAAAGAATAAAGAAAGTGAGCCAACACAAACTCATAAATTAAGACAAAGAACAGTAATCATTCAGGTATGACAAAGATATGACACCGCATGAAAGGAGGACTGCCATAGAAGTTAGTCAAAAACAATTTTCAGCCTTTACCCTGATTGTTCATTTCGTGCTCCCAGGTGTCTGTGCACTTGAAATGTTATTGATTTCTGTTGGTGTCGCTATATGCAAATGAGCTGTTGAGGGAGCTGCCTCATTTCATTTTAAGTGTGATGAACACATGCACACGAGTACGCGAGAAGCGTTTGTAAATCTGGTTGAAAACATTTAGCTCAGTTTGGTTTATGCGCACATTTGCACACAGCTTTACTAAAAGATTGGCAAAGGAGGCTGCTTGAGTCTGGCACATTTTTAATACATAGTGTTACTGTATTATGGTTTTTAATGCCATATGTGTGGTTGGTCATGGTGTAGGGAGCCAAGTACTGATGATGGGGGTTTAATGGATTCCTGGTGGTTAATGGTGGAGCAGAGTAGCTTGAGGGACTGTTTCTGATCTGCAATGACTGGTACAGAAAAAAGTGAATAAGTGGAGAAAAACTGTACACATGCAGTTTGAGCTATTGTAGTACAGTGGCAGTGGCATTGGAAAAAATTAATCACGTTGTATGGCTTTATACCACATAAAGTTAATGTAATTGTACTCTGTAGAAATTCATCAGTGAGGTGCAACTCTAGAACAGATTAATAAACTGAGGAAAAAATACACACTATATGGCCAAAAGTTTGTGGACACCTGATCATCACACCCATATGTGCTTGTTGAACATCCCATTATAGATATAGACCCCCTTTGCTGTTATAATAACCTCTATTCTTTTGGGAAGGCTTTATACTATAGTTTGGAGCACAGCTGTGGGGATTTGTGCTAATTCAGCCACGAGAGCATTAGTGAGGTCAGGCATTGAAGTCGAGAGAGGAGGTATGGGGTGCAGTCGGCCTTCCAATTCATTCCAAAGCTTTTAAGTAGGCTTGAGGTCTGGTCTCCGTGCAGGTGACTCATGGACTTATGGGTATCTTCATGGACCTAACTTTGAGCATAGGGGCATTGTCATGATTGAACAGGTTTGGAAAACAGTCAGTGATAGGGTGGCAGTACATCCTACTGTTGATTTTCTATAATAGCACATCATCAATAGCACTTCATACCACCGCAATTTGCCAACACTATCAATTTTTTATTTGCCATATTTTTTTGTTATAAACATTTATTCCCTCAAAAGATTGGCTTTTTATTTTTTTTTTATTTATTAAGATAAAACCTAAAAATAAGATGATAATTCTTATTAACGGCTTGAACCAAGGTGCTGAGACTTTCAAAAATACTAAACAAACAACTTTTCATAGAAAACATCACCATATCATCAATTGACATATTTTTAAAATTAATTTATGTGAACACGCCATGATACAAGTCCCTGTGGTACTATAGAAACAGTAACATATCAGAACAATCGTGTTAAAATAAACTTTGCAGCCAAACCTATTGCTGAGCCATGATGTTATGCAAAAAATGGGGGGGGAAATCAGTACTTTTTGCATTATATGAACAACACTTGAAGTATGAAGTACCTTTGCACTCATTATTTTTCCAGGATTTTTACCATTCAGAGTTTGTGTATTATTATTATTTCATTCCTGGTTTTACCTCATCTGCAATTACCATTTTGAAACCTTTGCTCTCCCTATCCTTGTTACAATAAATGAATATCTGCATTTAATATTCTATCACTTACAATGTGCCACAATTGGAGAGACCTTTTCAATACCATTGAGACTCTTTGGTGCAGTGCTCAAAAGGAAGCTTTTGATTCTGCATGCTATTGAATTCTTGCACATTGGGCACAGGAAGAGGAGTTTTCTTTGTTCCTGTGGCGAATAGGATATCCACATGTCCCTCTTGGTTCCATGCTGACTATAATAGAATATTAAAGTAAAGAGATGTGCTTTTCCACAGTGGTAGACCATTGTTGGATTGCTGCTATTGACGATGGTTAAAGGTATCCTTGGGCATGCTTTTATAACTTAACCCCCCTCATGGTGAAAGGAACCTTGAGAGAAATGAATGTGCCGAGGGGCCAGTTTTCACTGAATCATCCCATGAGTCATGCTTTGGAAAGGGATGGGGATGGTGGGGGTGTCCAGTGTTAATGCCCGGTACCCCTCGAAGTGGTGCTGTATATAACCCTGAAGTGCTAAGTAAAAGCTGCGCAGAGAGAGATTTGAGAGATTCCTCTGAAGTAGCAAATGTTCTTTCCTTCACTTTCTGTCTCTTTCTCTTTCCTGCGTCATTAGTGAGCCATCTCTTGGAATATACAGCTAAGAAAGCATTAATACAGAGAATCTCACCAGCCTCTGTCGTACTTCCTCGAACTGATCCAGAGAGGCATGTAAAGCTTTAGAATCTGAGAGAAAATAAAACATTAAAAGAAAGCAAGCGAATGGTTTAGAAAGATGGAGAAAACGGAAACTAAAGGAGAATAAGGGCAAGTAAGATCACGCAGTTTCATTCTCTTTGCCAGTGTTTCTGAAAGTGTGTAGAAGCCTGCAAAGCTCTGTGTTTTCTCTTGATCGCTTGGCTTATTAGCAAGCTCTGGGCCAAGCTCAGGCAGCCGTAATGCACGCACACACTTTTTTTGCTCACAAGATTGGAAATGGTGTTTTAGCACAGCAGGCTCAATTGCAGGAACAGTGATTGACGTGAGCTATGGGAAGCCATTCAAACTGACATATGACCAGGCCTTCTCCTGCAGTCATGCGTTGGATGATACGGCGCTCTCCTTTTCTGTCCTGGACAAACCGGATGGGAGCCTGGGACATAAAGCTGGCCTATTAGGCTTGCACACCTCCAACCATCCACACATAATGACTCCGGCCTCTCTGGGATTATGGCTAGCTGGAGGAAGGTAATGTGTGAAGAAAAGCATGTCATGGATTCACACTCACTCTTGTTGGAGGAAAGTGAATCAGTAGTGATGACTGGGGATAAATTAATGTAATGGTAGTCCAGGTTAAGTGCAATCGATTGGTGGTTTTGATGATCATGTTTATGGGTTCCTGTTTGCGTGACAGATTATGATTTCCACAGAGAACATAGACAGATTGAAAACAAATTTTGAAAGTAAACACAGAAATGGACAGACTGTAGATACGGAGGTGATCTATAATAGTTTTGATTGTGACTGGAGTATGCGGCGCTCAACACTTTACCGACATTATTCCTCTTTATCTCATTCAACTGGCTTTAACTCTCAAATGTGGAAGTTATATAGGATAAATTACACAAAATATTTTCTGAGTTTCGTAACAAATTCCACTAAAGCCCATAACTTGGAATTTCATAACCTTCAAAATAATTTATTTAAAAATAAATGCCTCCTCAACTCAGAATTCTCATCATCTCAAAAAGTCAGAAAGGTCTCCTCGACCCTGTGTTCAGCTCATGATGGCAAATCAACGTGGCTGCTTGCAGCATCAGCAATAAAAAAGGTAGAACTACTTTACTTTTTAACGAGTCTTTAAACTAGTTACTTTAGGTCAGTCGACATTAATATTAAATCTGCAGTACTGACTACACTGCTCACATTATGAACATCCATGGGTTTTTTTTTCTCCAGTTTGTAACTCCAAATTGAAAATTGCATATGAGTGCCAACTTCCCATGACAGACTCAAACATAGCATATAGGTAGATATATGGATGGATTGATTGATGGATGAATGGATGGATAGGTAGACAGATTGACAGACAGATAGGGATATCCTAAACATTTTTATAAGCTTTGGTAATGCAGCTTGCTTAGTTAGCACCAGCTCCTTTGTTAAAGGATTGTTTTCTTAGAGGGAACAACGACAATACATTTTCCATTAAATCTGCTATGGCGTTCCTGTGCGTATAAGTAGTGAATATCAAGTAAAGAAGTGAGGAATTGGTAGTAAAGCAAAGGAAAGATGTGGCAGAGTTAGATGTGAGCCTATAAAGGTTAAGGGCAGGGAGATGGACACAGGGAGCAGGTGTGAAAATGTGTTGCCAAAGTTAAGTAGTAAAGCACGAAGCAGCACTGGCCTGTCAATTTGAGCTCTTTGACTCATACATCTAGTTTGAGCCTGTCTCTCAGCTAGATTGGACAGCTCTGTCCGGAACTTCAACCAGTCACTACTTGGTATAAACAAGACGGCAAAAAAGGCAGCAGTAATTCGCACATGTCTGATATCTGTCATTCAGAAGTCTCATGTCCTGAAAAAGGCACACTTACAATTGCATTCACTCAATCACACACATTCCCCCTGCTGTTGTCTAGACCCATTACTGAGCACTGTTTGCAGTTCTGTCACGCAGTACAATCTGGAGTTTTCTGATATATAAATTGCTCAGTGCAGATCACACAGTTAGAACTGGGTGAAATACTGCGGCATGTAAGCCTGTTCAGAGAGATTTGAGAAAACGTATCAAGTAGAATTTTGCCGTAACTGCTTCATGGGCACTGATCAGACGCACATTCTTCATCTGGCTTGCTGTTCTCGGAGTGTGAAGTCTGTTCCAGTAGTGGGCCTGAATACAGTAGAGTGACGATAAGGACGGCACGGTGATCACAGAGCACAAGAAGCTGCTAGTGATGGTGGTTTCCATCCACTGGTTTCAGAATGATGTTGAATTGAGTGGATTCAGTCACTCCTTGGCATAAATAAGATAGCATAATAACAAAAATGCAACACATCTCCTTTCTAGTTTTGCTGGAACATATCTGCAAATAAATATGATCTATTTCAGGATTTTTTTATTTTATTTAAAAGTTCATTTTTCTAGGAGT
The DNA here is from genome assembly GCA_030068335.1 of Chrysichthys cranchii. Lineage (NCBI taxonomy): Eukaryota > Metazoa > Chordata > Actinopteri > Siluriformes > Claroteidae > Chrysichthys > Chrysichthys cranchii. The sequence continues at coordinate 12,192,404 of JAQMCW010000035.1, read as the reverse complement.
TTATTTTCGTATCAAATAACTTAATCATTCCTATTTGTATTTTCTTGTGTTAACAGTCAGTCATGTCACAATGTCTCTTTTCCCTATTGGTACTTTGAGACTAGGCTCTGTCAATCAAACCTTGATTTTAAATGACTGTTCAAGCCAGAGGTTTGAGTCTTTTGGGTGACTTGGCTGAAACTAGATTATTCACTCTTTTTGTAGAAGCTTTGGCTGATTGTAATTCCATTTTGCTATAAACCCAATGAATATATTTTAGCGAAGCAATAAACAATTTATTATAAATGGAAGATGCAAAAACAAAACTTTGATAAAGCTTCATACGATGATCAATTTTTTTTTATATGAACTTAGAAATAAGAACTACTGACAGGATAGCACTAGCTTTATGTACTTTGAGGAACAGGGCAGTGTGAGGCTTATTTTCAATTAAAATTTAGCAAGGATTACAGCTTATTGGCCACACAGGTGACCGTAGCCACTCCCAAACCCTAACAAGTTGACTACTAAAAATGAATTACTGCTGTGAAACTTTTCGAAACACTGGTCCTCGAAGTAAATGTAGACAGTCTGCAAAAACCTTACATTTATTTATTTAGTTATTCATGTGTATGTGTCTGGGTGTGGAGGCACATAGAAAAGCAGGCTCTTCCTCTCACTCACCTCCACTCCTCCAATTATCAAACTATCCCGTCCCCATGGAAAAGAGAGAAGATGCTTGGTGGAGACAGTTGCCCTGGCAACCAGCTCACTTAAGCCCCACTGCCTGGAGGACCAAACACAACAAGCAGCTTTTCGTCTATACCTCATCACCTTATGCCTTGTCCCCCTTCTTTGTCTGTCTTGTTCTTTTTCTTTTTTGTGTACCAGATTTGATTCATTCGAATCAGTCAACAGTTCTGTGTAGCATTGGAAATTATTATGGTGAAAATTATTGCAGTACATTTAAATGCATCAATCTAGCTGTCTAGCATTCAGTTCATCTCAATAAAATAAAGGAGGCATACGGACAGCAGGTAACAGACTTGCAAATTTTTTTCTTTGTGTGTGTGTTACTCCTGGGGGAAACATAACTGCAGGTATGAGACTGTATGAAGTAGCCACTATATGGCGATAAAGGGGCTAATTATTGTATTTTTAAAAAATGCAATAATTGCATTTAATTCAACATCATACCCCACATATATGTGTGGATAGATGGATGGATTGATGGATGGATGGAAAGATTGATATACATATATGGGAGCCCTGTGCAGATCTGAGAAAGGGAATAAGAGGATTCATTAGGACCCATTCCAAGAAAGCCACAGTCTAAGAACTCAATTGGGTGATTATATCGTAAGACAGCATACAGACACATCTTTTTTAAATACTTAACAGAAAATGCAGATTCCATAATTATTCAAATAGTTGTACATAAATATATGTTAGTGGGAAGTGTTGCCTCTTTGCTGGAAGAAGACTCAAACTGATGATTCAGATGATCAGGAACAACCCAGGAACTATCAAAGCACAGGTATGCCATAAACTGGAGGCTGCTGAAACACTGTCTACTCTCAAGTGAGGTTTACATTGCCGTGGACTGAGAGACTGCTGTCCAAGAAAGAAGCCCCTGCTCCAAAATTGACGCCTTCAAGCTCGACTACAGTTCAAGTTTCAGTTTCAGACAAAGAAAAAGGCTGTTCGAGGAAAGTTTTATGATCAGGTGAGACAAAGAATAAGTTGTTTGGCCACAATGACCAGAGGAACGCTTTACCACCTGTTAAGCATGGTGGTGGTAGCATCATGCTTTGGGGCTGTTTTGCTGCCACTGGAACTAGTGCACTGTACAAAGTGGAGCCTCAGAAGAACCTCAGATTTCTTGAGCATAACCTCAGAATATCAGCTAGACAACCAAAACTTGGACACAATTGGATGTTCCAACAGGAAGAAGACCTCAAACTATCTCTGGACTGCAGGCAGGCCAAATCAGCACCCGGACTGTTGTAATGGCTGCAGTATGTGGTTTTGCATTGTCCTGCTGAAATACACAAGGCTTTCCCTGAAATGGACGTCGTCTGGAAGAGAGCATATGTTGCTCTAAAACCTTTATATACTTTTCAGCATTCATTATTCCTTCCAAAACATGCAAGTTGCCCATACCATATGCACTTATGCACCCTCATACCATCAGAGATACTGGCTTATGAACCAAACGCTCTTAACACGCTAGAAGGTCTCTCTCCTCTTTAGCACGGAGGACACGGCGTCCATGATTACCGACAAGAATGTCAAATTTGTACTCATCTGACCAAAGAACACTTTCCCACATTGAAACAGTCCATTTCAAATGAGTCTTGGCTCACAGGACACGACAGCGCTTCTGGAGCTGCTCAAATATGGCTTCCTTTTGGCATGATAGAGCTTTAGCTGGCATCTGCAGATGGCACGGCGGAT
>JAQMCW010000035.1:12156679-12171252 GCA_030068335.1 Chrysichthys cranchii | reverse complement strand
CCCCCCCCCTTTTTTTTTTGACCCTCCCTTTTCCTTCACTACCCTTTCATTGCCTGTGTGATTTTGCCTGACACTGACAATGTGTCAGTCAGTGGAATTCTTTTTTAGAGCCTATTTCCCGACTGGCAGTCATGGAACCGAAGTTGTATCACCTCCCAACCTTCCAGCCCATTTGCCCACTTTCACAGCCACCCCAGTGATATACAGAAGACATGTCCTCTTTGTGGATCTAACAAACGAAATTTGAATATGTATCTGATTCATCTTAGTGGCATTTGGGGAAACATTTTATGATGATTTGTAATTTAGAATATTGCTAATAGATCTAATAAATGCAGGAGCATTCCCTTGCACATGTGACTTTTATTACAAACACAGGATAGGTCCAGAAAGAATGTTCACTAGTTTAAATGTGAACGTCTTGAACACCATCTTCCGACATGAATATTTATAGATGGTTTGAATCAGGCAATCCAAAAGTTCGACACTGAGCTCTATTAAAATAATTTGGTCCATGCAGCAAGGCTCTTGCTTGACATTGTTTTTGGGGTTTTTTTAGAATCGTGTTATCGTGGTTATTTGTGGTCTTCAGTGTAACGAGGCAGCTTTGTTAAAGCAGCCTAATTGGGGTAAAGTCCGTGCAGTTGGTGAAAAAGCTGTGGAGCTGTCATGAGGTTTGTGGACTTGATCAGTAAACTGTGGAGGAATATTAATGAACTGAAGCAAAGGGCGTTAGTACAGGGCCAGCAAAAGGATTAATCGGCTTTCATTTATTACGTGCTTAAAATTCTGCTGTGGACAGAGTGTTATAGAGTGTATCTATCATTTTTTTGTTTTTGTTTTTTAAAAATAAAACTTGTTCATATCACATATCACGAAGGCAAAGCTCAAGTCCCTGTATCTCATTTAACTGCACTATAGCGTTTCCAATTTGCACTACGGTATATGTTACAGATATTATACTGCACTGTTGTCAGTTTCCTATAGTATACTGCGCTATGCTATTTTGTTCGACTGTCTACCTGTATTTGTGTTTGGCTAGAATGACAGTGAAGCTCTCTTCTCACTACAGTAGTAATATACATCTGATTTTTGTTCCGTCTTCTTGTTTGTCTCCTTCAGGAAAGAGGCCTGTCTGCATACCCCTACATTGAGATCTGTAAAGGGAATCTAATCCACTACATGTGCCCACTAGAGAACCAGGACAGCTTTTTTGTGCCCGAACTCCTCGAGAAGCAAACAGAGACAGAAAGACCAGAGGAAACAGAGACCGACAAAGGCGCTGATGACATGCACACAGGTATGACAATGTAATGTCACAGGAGCTGTGTCTCAGTGTTAAAGTCTGATGTCGTTGAGACAGACAGATATGTCATCATAATGTCGTTTACATCCATACAGGATATGACATCGTGATACCACTGTGACAAAGTAGACACATAAACAACTAAGCATGCGGTGCATCGTGTACATGTATGAGACGTATTAGCCATAAATTGTTCCTGAAAGGCCTTAGCAGGCATCATTTTTAATGCGTCCGGTCTTGCTTGTTTTTTCCTTATCATACTAGATTTCTGTCAAGCTGCCCAGCGTCGTTGCACCACTCAAGGTCTTTCTTTGAGCAGTTTTAAATCTGTCAGTGGTTCAGTAAACAGCGGTGTCTCTTAATACTCCAGGGCAGGTCAAACGCTGTCTGATGGGTCAGATCACACTCCTGTGTGTCAGCTTGTATGTGGATGCTTGTGTTCTAAAATGAAACTCATTTATTTTTAAACCCCAGTTGCATTATGAACCTTCCCTGCACAGTTTATAGTATGTATAGACAGAGATACGGTATCTTTGTATACATCAGTTAATTAAAGCAATCGAGCAAAAAAAGTGATGGAAATTGGGGACTCCGCATACACAGACAAATAGCTTTTTGGTGAGCACAGTCTCACATGCTCATTACTTTCTCATCCCATAACAACTAAGCTCTGTGTGTGCGTGCATGTGTGTCTGTGTGTGTGTGTGTGTGTGTGTGTGTGTGTGTGTGTGTGTGTGTGTGTGCGCGTATTTCTTAATTAGAGGCTTATCAATCACAGATGCTTAGCTGGAGCTGACAAGTGCAGGTTGTGAATCAGGCTCCTTCATTTGGGAGATTGCTGAGCGGTTCAGCTGTTGTTCATCTTGGATTTGCCCAATAACCCTTAAATGCATGCACTTCAATCTAACACAGATTGCTCTACCGTTTTATCGTCTATACCAAAATAAGAAAAAATAAAGAGATTTTTTTCTGTTTTGAAATATATTTTTTCTGTATTTTGATATTTTGCTATTTGGTTTGTTTTGGTGGGTCAGTATGCAGGATCAGGTTCTTAACTGCTTGTGGTAACTATTATAGCAAACACAGTACACAACTACCTGTATTTTCTTCATTATAGAAAATACTAAATTTGATTTTACACAAGAAGATTTTGTAATGTGCCTGTATCGGTAACTGGGATGCCAGTATTGGTATTACTTGGTAATTACTTGGCTTGAAAAGAAACCTTCGCACATCCTTATTGCTTGCTAGCAATATTCACGTTCTGTAGGCTGTGCATGACGAGTGACTGACTTGCTTTAAAAGTATGAATCCAACCGAAAGCTAAGATTTCACTGAGAAGGAAAAAAGATCACAAACCTACCCAGGTAATGGAAGCAGCACTAAATGATCAGTGGTAAAAGCCTCCCCTATCTCATTATTCTTTGGACATATTCATAAAGTTCAGCACAGAGAGCTGCACAGACTGAGGTTACTTGTGGCACCATTAGCATGTCACTATGGTGTATGCATTTTACAGTTAAGTATCTATTTTGGTCGCAGGGACAGATGATAATGAGATCCTTACTGCTACAGTATATAGAAGCCACGCTTGCTTTGTCAGTAAAGTAATTGCACCATTATGTAACATAGTTGGTGCATAATACTTACAAGTATTTTAATTATGTACAGATTTATTTCATTTAAGCTTGTACATAAACACTTAATTATCTACAGTAAAAAAAACCATTGCACAAATAGCATTAGCATGGAACATGGTCACTTAATATACCTAATGGTAATAAGGGTGTAATTATACAGTTGTTAAATGACACCACTTGCATCACATACACAGACAGGCTTTTAAACCATGGTCATCGGGAAAGCCAAGAAAAGAAGGCATTCGGCATTACTGTACAACATTCCTAACAGTCTTCTCCTGTGATGTCTGATGAGGTACGAGAATACAAAACAAAGAATCTGAAACTCTGGAATACACTATCTGTCTTGTCTTCTCTTGGGGACTCTGATCTTCAGCTCACCCCACAGGTTTTCAGTGAGGTTTAGGAGGTCAGGGGATTGGGATGACCATGTAAAGAAGCTTCATCCCTGGTTAAGGAACCATTTTTGTGTGGATTTGGATGTATGTTGGGGATCAATGTCCTGCTGGAAGATCCAACTGTGACCCAGTTGTAGCTACCTGGTAGAGGCAGCCAAGGAGTCTATGATGCCTTGTATCCCGGATCACCATCACGATCCTTCTTTTTTTATTATGTGGATCAGTGTGTTTTTATATAACCTTCCTGCAAACCTACCTTTAGTGTATGTTGTCAAAACTTTTTTTTTTTTAACCAAAATACCTGGTTCCAGTCCAAGTTCTGTTAGTGTCCAGCACGCTCCAGTTGCTTTTGTTTTTGGACTTTCTTCTGGCTAGCCTTCCGAGTGGTTGGTTGACATGGAGATGGCGCCTAATTGTAGAATTTGCCAGTATAATTGTAAAATTTGCATGTAAATTTCTCCCATCTTCTGCAAATCCCTAACCATGGTCCTTTTGCCTCTCTTAATCATTCTATTATCCTTGCTGTTTGTGGCAGTAAAATACTCTGCTGTCATATATGAGGCAGATTCATGACACCTCTGGATGATTTAAATGTCTTAATTATTGTTCTTAATTTAAAAAAAAGATGACGTACATACACTTTTTTATTTAAGATCCTTAAAAAGTTACATTTATCTTCAACGTGAAATTAAGCAAATTAACCAAAAATCAAAACATTTTTTAGCCAGATTTATCAAGGGTATCAGTTATTTCTGAGCTGACTATTTATATACACACACTGCCCCCAAAAGCATCTACTTTCAGTGTGCCAGGCTGTGTGAGGGCCAAACTGCGCCCGTAGCAGCCTTCAACTCATGGTGATTTTTCTTCTTCTTCTGCATTTAATTCTCTGTTTTCCTTTTCCTGTCTTTGCTTGCCTTCTTTTGTTTGAAAGCTTTGACTGACCAGAAATACTAATTTGGATTTAACAATCCCACTGGACCCAACAGAATTTAATTCAGATAAATGTTATCCAAGAGACTTTCCAACTCAGTGTGTGAAGAATCTTGTAAAAATATTCCAGTCAGTAGTCTTGCATGAAAGCAGTGCAGGATTGTCAGGTAGCTTTTGGATCATGGATTTTATTTGTCTTGCATATCAGTAAAAGTAAAGCTACAGTGCTGTGCTAAGGTTTTTGCTACTACATTTTTTTCTTTTGATCTTTCTCTGATTCATATCATTTCATTACACCCCAAAAGGATTAGTGGGAACATAAGCGTTGTAATATAACACACTGGCAAATCTCATTCTAGTCTTCTGAGTTGTGTTAACGATGAGGTATAACACAGTGTAGAAACCGATGCATTGATCTCTGAATGTACACTATATGTATGTGAGCACCTCAATATCATACACATATGCACCCATTGAAAAACCATGGACGTTTGCATTGATTTCCCCCCGTTGCCGTTATAGGATCCTTCGCTCTTCTGAAAAGGCTTTCCGCTAATGTTTTTGTTTTTTTTTCCAAGCATGGCTGTGTGAATTTGCCCATTTAGCCACAAAAATATTATTGACATCACTCATTGTAAAGTGAGAAGGCCTGTGGTGCACTTGGCTTTCTACTACCATTCAGTCTATAATCTACAATTCAAGGTGTTCGGTGTGGTGGAGGTCAAGGCTCAGGCCAATCAAGTACTACCACATCAACCTTGAGAAACCATGTTCTTAAAGGATCTTGCATTGTGCACAGCAGAACAAGGTTTGGAGCCTTTAGTTTCAGTGAAGGGAAATTTTAATGCTACAGTATACAAAGGCTTTCTAGACAACTGCGTCCTTCCAACTTTCAACTGTTGCAGCAGATTAGAGAAGACCCTCATATGTGTGCAGTGGTCAGGTGTCTGCATATTTTTGGCCAGCCAACTTCCATATTAATGTTACTTACAAATAAATGTCTCAGTTGTTCAGCAAGAGAAGATTTAAATGCAGAATATTGGAATCTCTTATGCTCCTCTCTCACTTTCCTACTTGTATTCAGGCTTCTTATATGTGTTAACGTGTGACATGATGTCATTTGAAATATCTGAACTGGACATGGACATATGTGTAGAGATTTCCTGTCAGTCACCTTCAAAAGTGACACCCCTGACTGTGAATTATTATTACAGGTTGGTCAGTTTAGGTTTAATCAATTGTTTTAATGTGCCTAAAGATACTGTTTTGTATTGCAAAACTACCATATCTAGTTTGGATACATGCACATACTGCTCAGTAATAGAAATGGTAAATTAATTGACTTTCATTGCGTTCTAAATGGTGCACAATAACTGGCCTTACTTCTGTCTAATTGAAGTAATTATGATTAGTTCAGAATGAAATCAGGTCTCTGTGTGCACAGTTCTGAGTAAAAACTAAATTGTAGGCGTAATGGGCTTTCAGAAGATCTGTACAGGATTTTGCACATTTAGTAAAATTCAGCTGAGTGTTGCAAGCATAGCTGTAATTCTAAGAATCCAAAGACTAATTCATCTTCAAATGAATTCAATGTTCCAGGCGTTCATGTCTGGATAAAGAACTTGGAATGTGTCTGTGGTTTGGAGGCTACATTTTATTTAAGAATGTCTGAACACACCGCATCATCCCGTTAACACCATCATCATTTTAGAATGCCAAGCAGGCAGTGTGTGTGTGTATGTGTGGGGTTTTTTTTTGTTTTGGTTTTTTTTTCTTTTCTTAAATATTTCTCTTGAATGCAGATTCACAGAAGTGATGGATGGTACATAACACAGACTCTTATGGAAGAAAAAACCCTGCTGAAACCTGAAAGTTGAAGGATACCTGATGTTACCAGAGCAAAGACATTTACAGAACAAAATGCTGAGCATCCTATTGTAGCCCTGTGAGAGCCCTGACCTTAATCTGAATGAAAGCCTGTGGAGAGACTTGAGAAGCACAGTCCCCTGATAGTCCACTTTCAGTTTATATGAGCTCCAAAAGTTTTGAATAGAAGCATGGCCGAACGTTCAAGTATGCCCCAGACACTGCTGCCAGAGACCTGCCTCAAGACGTCAATACCTCAGTTTAATTTCAGTTTTTAAAATCTTATTTAATTGATTTCATACAAAGTGTGAAACCTTTGTGAGCTTAGTGACTCACAGTCCCTGGTGTCTTTCTCTCTGGACACTTTCTACTGAATCTCAGGCAGGTCAGGAGCTGTCCAGCGCTGAAACCGATAATGAGAATGAGCTGAAATGATTATGCAAGCTAAAGTGAGCTGGTGACTTGGGGACGCTCTTTCGGCATCACACCCTAGTCCCCAGTGACCTTTTGCAGATGTGACGATGATATTTTGAGCCTGTTGGCCAAGCTGTGAACAAAGCTGTCTGCTGTGCTTGGGCCCTCAAGAGGACCATGAGTGCAGAACAAGTGCGGGCAGCACACAAGAGCTGAGCAGCCCGGTCTCATTCAGTCTCATGGTCGAAATGTTCCTCACAAAGTTGGTCTGACATTATACTCGGAGTCCAAGACTTTAAGGTAGAAATGCAAGAAATAAATAGAGGAGCTATTTAACTCTTGTGTTGTGCTCATTACTTAGGAGTGGATATATTGTTCACAGGTCATATTGACTTTGGGCTGCTGAAATAGAAGAAAATATTTTAAATGTCAACCTCTATGTCTTAGCAGAACAGTAAAGAGGCACAAAACCCACTTCTCCTACCAGCAAGAGTATGCGATGAGGTAGGAGTGTGAATCAGACATGGAGGTATTGCAACAAAGAGTGAATTTATTATTTGGGCTTTTTTTTTTTTTTTTTTTGGTAAAGTCTCAATTGAAACCTCAACATTTTTTCAACTCTGGTCAAAATGACACTTGTATAATTTAAATATGGAGGGGGAGTATGCACCAAAATTTGTCCACAAGTTTTAAATGTTCAATAGAGAAAATGAGCAAAGCACAAAGTTTTACATCAAAAAATGTATTTTAGGATGTTAAAAAAATAAACTGGATCATTTTAACCTCTTGGGGTTAATTATCCTTGAAGATGTGTAATAAACTTTTCCTTCGAATGATATTAAAACAAGAAGTCTCTCTGATTTCCTTGTCGCTCTTATTTCTTGATCTTTGCTTTTCCTCACCTCTTGCTATCACCAGAGGTTTAGTACTGCCATATAAAGGGCATCCACTCGGCTCTCTCTGTGACTATTCATTGCGTGTGAATGACATTTAAGCTCATATAGAAGGAGGGAAGATGTGCTGAGATGCTTTACTTAATCAGTTTTGAAAAGGTCTCACCATGGCTGTGCCAATTTTCCTTCCCCCTCCTTTATGAGCAATGAGGATGGAGCTTTGGCTTAATTCACATGCCATAACTGATTTGCTGAGAGTAGCGGGATGAGTGAGGGTGAGGGATCAGTCCTCTACCTGTAAAGTAATAACGACAGGGAGAGGCAAGAGGCCAGAAACACTGAGAAAAGATGGATTCTTCTTAGACACACAAAGTTGAAGGCAAATTTTGCGGAGACTGAAGACATTCAAACGCGATTTTTCACAACTCCACACATTTCATGTTACCATAGTTTTCAGTCATATGGGGGTAGCTACCTTGCCTGTTAATTGCTTGAACCTGAAATGCTTGGAGTTGCTTTCCAGTAAGCTTTTCACAGAACTTTACTGGAATTTTTGCCCATTCCTCCTGACAGACCTGCTGTAGGTCAGTCATGGTTGTGGGCCTCCTTGGTCCACAAATATTTATGGGATTCTGGTGAAGGCTTGATGATGCTTTCACTTTCATGGCCTTCTTAATGCCACACTCTCATCCTTCTTCCTCTATACTTAGTGCTGATAATCATGACCAGAAAGTTCACTTTTTATTTCATCTGACCAGAGATCACTTGTCCACTTTGATCACGTCAGTCTGACTTTTTTCTAACAGTCTTGGAGAAGAGGATTCTTCATTGTGCAATAGTCTTTCAGGCAATGGCGATGTTTTAGGCTAGGCAATGTCGGTCTATCTTAGTGGTGGATGTTCATGATGCCTCCAACTCCTTCACCAATTCATTTGTTGCTGTTTTAGGGTTCAGTTGAACCTTCTGACCCAAAGTGATGGCAATTAATTTGTAGTGCTTTCTCAAAAGTGCAGTGTCTGTGTGGTCCAAGGATTATTGTATTTGCATGCAAATGTTTGTACAGATGCTTGTGGTACCTTCTGTTGTTAAGAATCAAGTTGTGGAGGTCATGAATGTTTTTTAGGGGTCTTGCTTGAGTTGCTTGCATTTTCCTTTGTATTCAAGGGCAAAAAGGTACTGGTTCTAAAGGTAGGCCCGTAAATATAGCCACGTGTGCTCCTAATCATCACAGGCATCCAATCAGAAGCTTCTAAAAGTCATTGCATCAATTTCTGGAATCCTTCAGACTACGATTTTAGAGTATGTAAACTTTTATCCCACTGGAATTCTGATAAAGTATGAGAAGGAAGTCTTTATTTGTCACATATACATTACAGCATGGTAAAATTCTTTTCTTTGCATATTCCATCTTGTTTTAAAGCTGGGGCCAGAGGGCAGGGTCAGCCATGATACAGTCAGTGCCTCTGGAGCAGGCAGGATTAAGGGCCTTACTTAAGACTCCAACAGTGGCAGCTTGGCAGTGCTGTGGCATGAATCCCCAACCTTCTGATCAGTAACAGAGGGCCTTAACCACTGAACCACCACTGTGCCTAAAATCTATAATAAATATATAGTAAATAGTGAATTAAAGCTGAAACACATCTGTCTCTGATTGTTTTGAAATGACCTCTCATGTGAAATAGTAGATGCCCATATTGACTTGCCTCGAAGAAATGTATGGTAATATGAAATGTGTGATGTGGAAAACTGAGACTGAATATCTTGGACCTAGGTGTACATAAGCTTTTTGCCTTAATCATATACACCTTAAATCCCTATATAGTCATTGTAAGGCATTATGACAATTTTTCCTTTTTTTTTTTTTAAAGAAATTTTTTGCAGGCTGTAACAATTAATTATCGGTGTACAGTTCATCTGTTTGAACAAAATCCAGGTCAGTGATTGGATTTATTATGGCTTCAAAACATTGTCTAGAATCCAGAGTTGGTCTAGAATGGAAGTCAGTACCCGGCTGTGTGTTGGAACTCTAGTATCAGTATAACATGGATAAGTAGACGCATAGAACTCGGCAAAGAGTTGATACCGATAGAGACATGCTAAAAATAAGGCTCTGAATTCCAGCGTTTTGCAGTGATCGAGTCTAACAGAGCTTCTATACATTCAGCTAATGTGAAACAGCTGAAGCTAACAGACTGGGCTGGTGGTTTGTGAGCCAGAAAAGCAGAGCACTCAATAAACCAGCCAGCAGTAGAGGTGGACTGGGACGTGATAATTGGCTGATTACAAATCACTTTGAGTACCTTCTGTTCTCCCTGGTGTCAGAAGAAATATTCTCTAGGTGACGCGCCAGTGTTTAACTCGAGTCCTGTTTTTCCTGTCGTTGTCTTCTGTTTGTAACAGTTGAAACTTCCATGGGTGCCTTTTTTTTTTTTGACAATATTTGGCAAGAAATGGTCTCAGTGGGGTGTTATAGCTCAATTATTACATTGCTTGGCAATTACCGCTCTCACCTGCCATGCTGTCTCAGTTAACAACATTTGCTCCAATTACACCATCGTTATTAGACTGTAGCTCTGCAAACGTGAAACTTGCGGCATTTAAAAAGCCTCAAAGATTCACAGCTGCAGACAGAATTAAGCCAGTTTTCCCCACTAATAGGGTGTGATGTTGTGTAAAGGATGTTTTTGCAAGATTCCCTCAGTAGCCCATAAAATGTCTGACCCTCATAAATTCTCTAATACCTCATGCACAACCTTAAGCCACACTGCCAATTTCTTGTAGGCTGCCTGTCTTAAATCTAACAAACTCTATTGATCTTGTCCCAGGTGAAGGCTGCACATCTGAGAGCGGCGTGGCAGTGATGGAGGCAGACGCTGAGAGCAGCGAGGTGGGGGAGAGCGCCTCACCCGTAGTGCAGCAGAGTCCACCGCTGGATGAGAGGGATTCTCAGACAGAGGAAGGAGATCAGGGGGCCAAGGGCTCCAGTGAGTCTGAAGGAAGTGGTTCATCCTTTGAAGAACTGGACATGGACCTAGAGGAAGAAAAGAAGGAAGGGGAAAATGTTGTGGAGGACATTGAGGAAAGAGGGGAGAATGAAGGGGGAAGTAATGAGGGGTAGAGTGTGTGTGCATGTGGTTAATGAATCTTCTTTTTCTTGTTTTCGGTTCAGTTTGAGGTGCCTCGTAATCACCTAGCCAATGTCTTAACATATATAATCAGAGGATTGAAAGTAAATTGGTGAATGTGACATCTTGGCAGTTTTTTATAAACACAGTACAATCTTATTGCAGGTCACAAACATATGTTAAAAAAGGCATTTCCTCAGCTCCCAGATTCTAGTCCAGTACCTAATGAAATATCTCATAAAAGCTGCCAGTTATTTGGAAAAGGAAACCCTGCTGATTTTTTTTTATCACAATAAATCACCTGTTTCAGCATCTTTGAGGCAATAAACTAATGACACCCAGCACAAATAATGTATCTCCTTGCAGTGTATTCAAAACGTGTGCTACTGAAATCGTCTTATTCCTGAAGTGGAAAAATGTAAAGAATATGTATTTAGAAATCCAAGGAATATTCTAAATAATACTTCCAAATTGTGTAACCAAACAAATATGTATTTTTGAGCAAATGATATGTAGACAATGATGTAAGATTTCATTCCTCCTTGATGAATTAATGGCTTTTATTTTAGTTATTTTTTATGCATGTATGTCTAGTAAGTTGTTTTCTAATGGTGTTAAAGGGAGATAAATATTGAGAGTGAATGCGTGTGTGTGTGTGTGTGCGCGCACGCGTTTGTGAGTGTGTTTGTGCTCTGACTGTTAACTTCATCATAACTAGTTGTAGCTCCATATAAAATCAGCCCTATCCTTACTGCATGTGCCAGATGTGTTTGTTGTTAACATCCTCCAAGAAACCTATGGACGAAATATGGATTGAAATAAAAGACCAGTCCAGTCTCTATTTTTAAATAGTTTGTTTCTTTATTTTTATAGTAGATATTCTGCACATGCCTCCCCAGAGATATTTTACGATATTCTAGATATTCTAGATTGTAGTGTAATTTATTTACATAATTGACACATTTTGTGTAGTTTGTTTGACATGAGTCATTTCATTCAAATGATACTGATGGCTTTATTTATTTCCCTTTTACGCTCATGTAAATCTGAAGGTATGTATATACATTATAAAGCAAATATGAAAACAAAAGAATGTGTATGTGTGGCTGGTTGGTGGATCACAGGTTGCATAACTGTCCTCACACTAAGGCTGGATACTTTTCCTGAAACTTTGCAACAAAAGAATTCCGGAACTTTCAGTTCAAAATAATTGGTCATTCTTACAAAATCGTTCTACTTCTTACAAGCAGCAGATTTGAAATTGGGAGAGAAGACTTTTTCCCCCCCTTTCTTTCCCGATTTAGAGAAGCCTCTATTCCGTCATTGATTTCTGTTAGCTGTAAGCTGGGAGCATCGATGGAACAGTGCAGTGTCTCAGTATGAGCTCACACACACCTCTTTTCTCCACAGTACAGCTCTTCATCACTGAGAAGCTGCAGTTCATCTTGATCTTCCTAGTGGATGGCGCGAGTGTTGATTTCCAACTATAATCAATATTTACACCATTACCCGATAACCTGCCTCAGTGGGACTCGTGTCTAATGAATGTGTAATCAGGAGCAGCGTATATGCACAGAAGAGCAGAGGGTTGAAAAGACCTGGTGGTTGTGTCAGCGGGAGCTCTTCAATCTCAGAGTGCTCAGCTATGTTAACAGCTTCAGATTTCTCTCTGACGCTTTCAAGTAACCATGTGGTTTATTAAACGAAGGCCGATTGATGCGTTGTATATTGGAGAGTGCAGAAAGCAGTCATTTTCTAAACACAACTACAATGAAAGGGGCATTGTCTTGGGAAATTGATTCTCAGTGTGTGCTTGGTAAGTACGCTGATATGTAAATCCTTTTGTTTTCCATCACCATTGGGGAAAGTCAACACCTTTTAACACAAAAGAGAGCGATGGTTTTTGACCTGCACAACAACAAAGCCATTAAACACAAACACTGCATTATAGGAAAAGTTTGAAAACTGTCTGAACAAAACAGGTTTTCAGGAGTTTTAGAGAACTGATTGATATTTTGGAGGTGTTCTTGGCAAAATGGGCTTTGAACAAGTGACCCCTTACATATATCCAAAATGTATTGTTGCATGAACACAGTCAGTGAAATGATTTACATAAAGGAGGGGACAAAGATACTATCTCTACAAATGTCTCGAACCTTCCTGGAATGTCTAATCGTGTTAGACCTTACAGGAAGAGGCTTGGTGCTATAATTCTTTTATAGAGGTGTCAACAATTTAAACCAATATGTTCTGGAAAATTAAGTTTGTAAAAGTGTTGGATTTGACTATACACCATGTACACACCATTATACACCACACGTTTCACTCATTGCCTAGGATATTTATTTTAGATATTCATATTTGCCCATAGACCTGAGATATATTGGCAACTTGCTCATGGTGTACCACGCCTCTCACCCCAAAGTCAGCTAAGATTGGCTCCAGCTTCCTCACGACCCTCATGATAGAAGTGGTACAAGTGGTATCAATAAAGCATGGATGGATATTTGCCCATCATGGTGTTGCAAGGTAGCATTGTAGCACTGCAGCTTCACAGCTCCAGTGTCCCTTGTTCTATGCTGACCTTGGGTTACTGTCTGTGTGGAGTTTCAGATGTGCTCCAGTTTCCTCTCTCCATTGGGAGGAATCTGTGATTCGAAATTGTCCCTAGGTGAGTATGTGTGTGCGGTGTGCCCCATGATGAACTGACATCCCATCCAGGATTTCTTGCTACCTCAAACAAAGTGTTTTGAGAATAGGCTCCAGGTTTTACCCTGCAGTTACTGGAGATAAATGAACTGTATATCTATCAGGTGCCTGCAATTCTGAAAAGGAATATCGTATTTTGCTGTGCAACAGCTGATATTTTCCCATTATAAAAGTCACTTTGTCTTTGTCTGGTCTTTAACTGTCCAGTTTCTGGGAGCCTGTGTCCACTGTAAGCCTCAGACTCCTGTTTTTGGCTGACATGAGTCAAACCAGGTCATCTGCTGTTGGAGCCCTTCTGCCTCAAAGTTGTACATGTGTGTTCTGAAATGCTTTTCTGCTCACCATGGTTGTAAAGTGTGCTTATATGAGTGATTTTAGCCTTTCTGTCAGCTTGAAATGACTCCCCCTGGTCTCCTTTCACTTCTGTCATCAAAATGGCTTTTCCAACCAAATATCTGTCATTTTTATTTTGTTTTTCACACCATTCTCTAGACACTGTGCGGGGAAAATCCCAGCAGTTTCTGAAATAATCAAACCAGCCTGTCTGGTACCAACAACCATGCCATGGTCAAAGTCTCAGAGATCAATTTTCCCCCCATGTTAATGGTTGATGTGACTATTAAGGCTGCATGGAGGTGCAGTGGTTAGTACTGTGGCCTCATAGCAAGGAGGTCCTGAGTTCGAACCTGGTGGCTGAATGGAGCATTTCCATGTGAAGTTTGTGTGTTTCCTCCATGTGCTCCAGTTTCCTCCCACAGCCCAAAGACATGCAGGTTACTGGCTGCTCGAAAGTGCCCACAGGTGTGACTATGAGTGTGAATGTTTGTCTCTGTGTTAGCACTGCGATAGATGGGCGACCTGCCCAGGGTGTACCCAATCTCCCTGAAAAGCAGCTTTCCAAAAAAATCTTTTTCAAAACAACATGAAGCTTCTGTTCATTCTGGTTCACTGACCTGAGGGGAAGAGAGAGATTTTAAAATGCGTCATATGTTTTTTTTAGTTTTTATTTTGAATTGCAAGCTAATCTGTGTGGAATATAGCATAAATTTCCAGGTTTGGAAGTATGTTGAGCTTAATGCTTAAAGCTTAATGCTTATTTTGTGATCTCATTATTCCATTGCATCTATCTATCTGTCTATCTGACCATCCATCCACCCACCCACCATCCATCCATCCATCCATCGACCCACCCACCATCCATCCACCCACCCACCATCCATCCATCCATCCATCCATCGACCCACCCACCATCCATCCATCCGCCCACCATCCATCCATTCACCCACCCA
>JAQMCW010000035.1:12118361-12128516 GCA_030068335.1 Chrysichthys cranchii | reverse complement strand
TTGCCCTGCGGTGGATTGGTGACCTGCCCAGGGCATATCCCGCCTCTCACCCGATGTCAGCTGGGATTGGCGCCAGCGTCCCCCCACGACCCTGAACAGGATTAAGCGGAAGAAGACGAAAAAATTATGAATATATCCATTTAAAAATGCACCTGTGGATGGATGGAATGGATGTTGGTTTGTTTAGAAAGATGAATACCGTATGTTGTTGATCAAATAGAGAGGTGGATCTTCATTTATTAGTTGAATTAATTCATTAATAAGTTATTTAACATATTTTATCTAAATTACAAGAGTAAAATGTATATTTTACTGAGGAAACATTGAAATAAGAAGAGCAGGTGTTACATCACTCCCAAAAGTGTAATCATACAACATAGATGTGTTACTTATTACATTTCATACAAATGTATGCCTTGGAATGACTCCAGTGTTCACAGTAATTTGGTCAGCATTGTCTGTCTTGTAACTAGAGTGCCATTCCTCGGCAGTTGAGTAAATAAACTAGACAACAAGGCACTGCAAACTCCAAAAACATACATCTTAACTAGGTACTGTTTACTAATTCTCTGTAGGAATGGGTTTCATTATTTCAGTAGAAAAGCTGCTCCATTTCATACATGCCATTTTTTATGTTCTACCAGAATCATTTCCATAATTCAAGAGTCATCCTCTTTTCTGGAATAATCCACTCAAATTTAATCCCATAATCCCATATAACCCTGTTGTGCTAATTTCCTTATGTGAAATTCAGAGTGTACAAAAGGGCCTGGGCTCCTTAAATCAGTTAGTGCCAAGCAGCTCTGTGGGGAACCAACCAGAACCATATCAACATGAATCACTTGTTTTGAAATGCTCCTATATTTATGATTGATATTTTCAAAAGAATTTGATCTTATTGCAGTGCGGTATGATCTCTGAAAAGCTTTGAAGATGTCATTTTAAATGGAATTTTACTACCCGTTTGAAAAGTTTAAACTTTATACTATATCTTTCTACTTCAGTTGGGGTTAATATGAGTGTATTGGAGGCTCACTGAGTGGCAGAGAAGCATTCTTCCTATTGTCATGAAATCACAAGCTTAAATTGCAATGCCACACCTATCATTGACAGAGAGCCAAAGAAGCAAAAAAGACTTTTTCATGCATAAGGACAGTTTAGTGTGGCCTTTCCTTCTATCAGCATGGTAAACACAGAACCTGAAGGAAACTAATGCGAACATATTCAAAACTCCACATGGGCAGTTGCCTGAGCTCAGGATTAAACCAGGCACCCTGTTATAAAACAATTCACAGATATATTGTCAGATATATGGAATTTTTTTCAAACAAATTATTCATCTTCTGCCGCTTAATCCTGGTCAGGGTCGCGGGGGGAAGCTGGCGCCAGTCCCAGCTGACACTGGGCGAGAGGCGGGACATACCCTGGGCGGGTCGCCAATCCACCGCAGGGCGACACACAGAGTCAGACAACCATTCACACTCACATTCACACCTATGGGCAATTTAGAGCAGCCAATTAGCCTAATCCCCATTGTGCATGTGGGAGGAACCCAGAGTACCCGGAGGAAACCCACACAAACATGGGGAGAACATGCAAACTCCACACAGAAAGGCACCCGTGCCGAACCCGGGGCTCGAACCCAGGACCTTCAGTGCTAACCGCTCAGCCACCGTGCCGCCCCTCAAACAAATTAAATGAATTGAATTCTTGGAATACATGTTAAAATTTGAGTGGCAGAGAAGCATGTATGTATGTTTTCAGACTAATACTTGTAAATGCAATTAATTCTGAAAACCATAATCTTGTTGTAACAAAAACATATATTTAAATATCTGGAGAATTGCATATATAAAATTTATGTTAAAAAGAAAATCTAAGTAAATATATGCTATTTAAATAAATATATGCTATTTTACATACTTTTATAAGCAGTCTCTTATCTCTCAGTCTGGCATCATGCAGATTTGCTTATGATTTTGGAAACAGCACAAAGCAAACCAACCCTTTTGAGCTTTCCAGAGAGCTGTCTTGAAATACAGCTCATTCAGATGGAGGCTGTCAGAAATGCTTAAACAGGCAAGACTTTTTACAATAATGTCACATTACAATAAAGCCAATGTCAGTAGAATAGAAGAAACTGCAGGGAAACAAACTTTTTCCAATATTAACCTCTCAGTCTACCTTTCTCACTGTTTCTATAGCAACACGTGTAATAAATGTATGCAATGCTGGACTCTAAGAAACCCTCTCAAACATAATAACCAGATAGTCTTTCCCTTTAAAAAAAAAAAAAAAAAAAAGCTTTAACATGGCTGTATTGACAGTATACCCTGTAACAAGAGTTTCTTGAAATATGTTAACTCAGCACAAGTCTTTGATCATCATTAAACTTGAAGGGCATGAAACACAACTAATGTGAAGTCAACATCTTATTAATTAATAAAAAAAAATGCTAGGACTTTTTTAAATTAATAAATTATAGTTACAGACTAAAGTTACATTTACAGAATCTCTCTAGGCTCAAAAGGGTACTCATCATTTTCTGCGATGTCATTTATCAAGCAGTGCTAAGTGTATCATAAGTATGAGCATTACAGTCATTTTTTATTTTTGATTTTGTTTAGTGTTTTAGCTTTAGATCAAAGTGAAGTTATCTGCTGAAACATTACTGAGACTTCGGAATAAATTATTTTCAGTAAATTTCAAGAATATTTAGGCTATCCAAGTGAGACCATCCACAGAGAGAGAGGGAGAGAGAAAGAGAGAGAGAGAGAGAGAGAGAGATGTGACACAGGCATGAGGGCACCCTGGGACATAAATTGCCAGCCACTCCACATTGAACTGCCTCCAATCATCCCTGTTTACTGGAACTCTATATGTCTCTGTCAGTCCAGAGTTGCACCGTTACCTAAGAGAAAAGCTATTACCAAAATATTTTCAGCCTAGAATTAAAGATGAACGATGTGCCTGAATCCCAAACACTAAGTGAAAGGCTATTCCATAATGAAATTCTTTGTAAGAGAAAATTCTGTCCCCTGTTGTAGCTATTATTATTCTAGGTACTAATAAAGATCCTGGATCTTTTGATTGAGGCAGGCATGGCATATCGTAAAAGACCAAAGGTTTGCTCAGGTACTGTGATGCAAGTCCATTTCATGCTTTATAGTTCATTTGTATTTAATAATCAATGAAAAATTTTACTTTGATCCAGTGCAGCATGGATAAGATAGAGCCCTAATGTCACAATACATCTAGTAGGCCACACTAATCCATTGCGCCCTGTTTTCTGAAGATTTGCACGTCAGATATATATCCACAAAATGATAGTCTTGCTTTCCTGACCTTTAACCCAGATCACTTCCAGTTCACCATCGAAAAATATTGCCTGCCAATAAAGAACATCTTCATCAGTTCCTACAGAATGTCTGGGTGAATCTCTTAAAACTCAAAGCCATGCATTGGTGGATTGAATTGGAATTTATTTAAGTGGGGATAAATTGTAACTTTGTTGTGTGAACCCTTTTTCTTTCATGGGTAGAAGTGAATAATTAATTTAATGTGTTATTATATGAAATTATCCTCACTGACATGCAGTTTCCAACTAAATGGTTTCTGTTCCAAGAACTTATTTTACTATCCAAAGGTGGGTGAGGTGCTACTCCCCTGTGCCTGAGTTTATTCCCTGATTTACAGAGACTCTCACACATACTCATACAGGACTGCAGTAACTCACTATTGTCCATGCTTGTCTATTTTTGTTGTAGGGTTTTGTTTTCCAGGTATTGTTTACTGCAAATTTCTATTATTCATGTAGTTCTAACATTTATTGGATTTTTTTCTAGCACAGACAAGCAACAACTAACGTACAAGCAAACAAAAATCTCACTTAACAATTCATTTTAAAACTAACAAAAGTAACCAATGTAACAACTTAACAATTCATTTTAAAAGCATTTACTTTTAAATTCTTAGCATATTATTGGGGCGGCATGGTGGCTGAGTGTCGCCTCCCAGCGAGAAGGTCCTGGGTTCGTGCCCCAGGTTCGGCACAGGTGCCTTTCTGTGTGGAGTTTGCATGTTCTCCCTGTGTTCGCATGGGTTTCCTCCAGGTACTCCGGTTTCCTCCCACAGTCCAAAGACATGCACAGAGGGGATTAGGCTGATTGGTGACTCTAAATTGGCCGTAGGTGTGAATGCGAGTGTGAATGGTTGTCTGTCTCTCTGTGTTGCCCTGCGGTAGACTGGTGACCTGCCCAGGGCGTAAATTGGGTGTCCTAATGAAAATGACTCCATTTTGACTTGTGGCCGCACTCAAAGTAAATCTTTTGTTATCAACTCTAAAAAGTTCTTCACTGATTTGAGAAAGATTATATAGCAAAGGCACACATTATGCTTGCTTACTAAGTCACACTGGATTAAATGTAGAAAGCTTGCCAGAAGGTTCTACACGTCCCTTAGGAGTTGAATATGTTCTCTAATTTTGCTGTTTCTTATTATAATTTGTGACTTAAAAATCACTTTTTCTTTCAGAAGGCCTGTTTTTAGCATGTTTCATATTTTTTCCTGGGGTGACGTTCTAGAGTCCACATAAAAAATGGCATAGACCATGCCCACTTCGGGTTCATATCCAAATATAAAAACAGATTCTAATGTTCAGAAAATATTTCTGCCTTGCACAATAAACATGTAAATGCTTTAATCTGTTATTTTTACTAAATATACTGTATAACCTACATAGATTGTGTATAATATTTAAAAAAAAAAAACGCCAAAAAACTCTAACATGTTCTCATCCATAATTCATTGACAATGTTATTATAATTGCTCAGCTTAACAGTGCTCAAAGATTCTCTTCTGAACACTTGGTTTCATGGATGATCCTCTGTTTTCTTGCAGGTGGCCAACCTTTTGCGACTTTTCCAGATCCCCCAGATTAGCTATGCCTCAACAAGTGCTAAGCTCAGTGATAAGTCGCGCTATGACTACTTTGCTCGTACGGTCCCCCCAGACTTCTATCAAGCCAAGGCCATGGCTGAGATCCTGCGCTACTTCAACTGGACTTACGTCTCCACTGTAGCCTCAGAGGGTGACTATGGAGAAACTGGCATTGATGCTTTTCAGCAGGAGGCCAGGGCCTTGCAAATCTGCATCGCTACATCCGCAAAGGTTAGCCGCTCAATGGACCGCTACAGTTATGAAGGAGTGATCAGGTCTCTGTTACAGAAGTCCAATGCTAAGGTTGTGATCCTCTTTACTAGAAGTGAGGATGCCAGGGAGCTTCTAGTTGCAGCAAACCGCATGAATGTGTCCTTCATCTGGGTGGCCAGTGATGGCTGGGGAGCACAGGAGAGTGTGGTGAAAGGAAGTGAGTCAGTGGCAGAAGGAGCTTTCACTATTGAACTTGCTTCATATCCAGTCCATAAATTTGCTGAGTACTTCACAAATCTGAATCCTTACAACAACACTCGCAATCCCTGGTTCCGAGAGTTCTGGGAGCATCATTTCCAATGCAGTCTGCACGATATTAACTGTGGGAAGCATTCACTTCGAGATGGCAAGTTTGAGCAAGAATCCAAGATCATGTTTGTAGTGAATGCTGTGTATGCAATGGCCCATGCTCTGCACAACATGAGACAAGCAGCATGTCTAAACAACACTAAAATCTGCAGTGCTATGAAACCAGTAAATGGAAAGAAGCTGTATAAAGATTACATATTGAAGACAAAGTTTGACGGTGAGTACTATGATACTAGCTATTGAATTTTTTGGGTTTGCAGGGCATGTCAGATTGTAATTTAAGGAATTATTACCATTACTTTATGGTGTAAATTTAAAGTATGACTTTTGTTATTTTGTTTTTGTATTTAGTCATACAGTATTTGAAGTAAAAGACTAAGGATAATTATTGAATGTCAGTGTAGCACACAGTGTGTGTGTGTGTGTGTGTGTGTGTGTAGGGAAAGACTTGAGAGGCAGGCTGATTTTTCAAGTGAGTTTTGGCACACTTTTATTTAAATAGGAATGTTTTTCAGGGCACGTTCACTGTATCACAAAAATAACTTAACTTAAACTTAAATTTTTTAAACCTCGTTTAAATTCAAGTTCTTTGTCCAAGCTCACACTCCGTGTGTGTGTGTGTGTGTGTGTGTGTGTGTGTGTGTGTGTGTGTGTGTGTGTGTTTATTAAAGTTCTGCCAACTCGATCACTCAATATCTCGCTTACAGCAGGCTCCTGAAAGTACAAAAAAACCACACCTAATTAGCCTGGTGGTAGGTAAAAAAACACAGATAAAAATGATCATGTTTTACCTTCCGGTTCAACCTCCTACCCTCTGCAGTCAACTCTCGACCATGCCCCACTTCCACCGTCAGTTTCTGAGGTTTCTTATATGAAATTTCAGTAATCACAGACAGTAAAGCAAGCCATAGCATGGAGACACCGGAACAGGCTAAATCAAGTCAGTGATTTGGCACATTGCTATGAAAGAAGCTTGCACTGATGGGCTTTGAACATGATGAACCTAGCAAACACAGGATAGAACAGTCAGAAATCTATAAAAAAAAAAATAGGATTAAACCACTGGCGAACTGCATTAACAGAAAAATTAACAGTTAAATGCTGTGGGAAGATGAGAATACCTGTACAAAAGAGAAAAAA
The DNA here is from genome assembly GCA_030068335.1 of Chrysichthys cranchii. Lineage (NCBI taxonomy): Eukaryota > Metazoa > Chordata > Actinopteri > Siluriformes > Claroteidae > Chrysichthys > Chrysichthys cranchii. Next base: position 12,121,856 of record JAQMCW010000035.1, on the reverse strand, counting down.
GTGTGAAGTAAAAAAGGATCTATTCATGATGCAAAACATACCACCTTACCTGTGATACATGTCACTGCTTATAACAGCAGCAGGATGTTTGAAGTGTGCAGGAAATCTTAACAGCTCAGATCTAGCCAGCTGCCGCAGAACTCAGGAAAAAGACCCAAAACATATTATTAGAGCTTTTTTTTGTCAAAAGCAAAAAGCAGAATGTTCTTCAACCAGGCATTCAACTGACTGAAATCTCTTTCAAAGGCTTAGAAAAGCAAAGGCTCCTAAAACAAGCAGCATATTAAAATGGTCTAATGAGGGCTACAAGCTACATACTTTAGCTAATCACTGATTGCAAATAATATGAAGAATATTTTGATGTAAATGTATACTGATTTGGTTCTTTTTATATACTATGTGGCCAAAGAATTATAGACGTCAGACCCATATGTGGTTGTTCCCAAAATTGTTGCCACAGAGTTGCACACAACGGTATAGGATGTCTTTATATGGCGTAGCATTACAGTTTTCCTTCACTGGAACTAAGGGGCCTAGCTCACACGTGTTCCAACATGAAAATGCCCCTGTGCACAAAGCCTTGTCCAAGGTTGGAGTGGGAGAAGTCAAGTGGCAGTGCCCTGTCCAAGAGACTGGAATATACTCTGAATGGTACGCCTGTCCATCACAGGGCATCATCTACACACACGCACATTTACACACTCATTCAAACCTATGGGCAATTTAAAATAGCCACTTCACCTACCCACATATTTTTGAGAACTGGGAGAAAACCGTTGACCCTGGAGTTGTGAGGGGTCAACAACAAGAAGTACGGCACTGCCATGCTGCCCTTTATGATTCACCGACCCTGATGTAAAAAAAACATCTACGTAAAGATGGCATTCTTCACTTTCCTACCTTCACGCTGCTATCATTTTATCACATATAAATATGATTAAGTAGCTCATGATTCATGTCTTGGCAATGACAGAATTGGGTGAAAATGGAGTAAAATTAGGTCAAAATGTGCCCTAGTTCTATGTCACGTATAGATATAGTATACATGCTATTATACTATGTGATTTTTTTTAATCGCCTTAGTGCTTATTATCTGATATAAAATGTAATGCCTGACAAAGGGTTGAACAAAAGCACTTGAGTTATCCCTTGCTGTGCAGAGAACCTGTTTCTGTCTCATTGTACTGACACAGTAAGGGGCTCTGTCTATAAAACAGAGTGGCTCTATCCTGCTGGTTGTTCTTTTAAAGCAGTCTACTCTAAAAGATCAGTGGACTTGTAAAGCCATCTGTTTTGAGGAATCCATTGTTGTGATAAGAATTGAAGGCATTAATTAGACTGACTGCTTTGGGTGGGCGATCATTTTGATTGCGCATCTTATTAACCTAAAGCTATCGCATTTAAACAAATGGGAAATCAATATTTGTATTTCTATAACGGTATTTGGGGATGCTGAGTAAAGTGTTAAGTGTCATAAAATGTTTTTTTTTTCCAATCTGAAGTGAAACAGTTTTTGGTGTTCTTTTAAAAAGTGGAAAATTACCTGAAAAAAGAAACATGACAGTTTTGTGAATCCACCTCCTGGCCTCAATTATGTAAATGCACAGTTTGCACCTGTGTCCGGTGCATCTACAACCCCCAAAAGTGAGCTTTTGTGATTGTAAGTGCACTGAGTGGATATTATATAAGGATTCTAAAGGCTTTGACGTAATAGATTTGAAGCTCTCTCTTAAGCCTTTCCATGTTGCTGTGACGTTTGGCATATTGGCTTACCTTTTGTCTTTTTTCTCTACAGATCCATTCCGTCCAGCTGACACAGAGAACACTGTTCACTTTGATGCTTATGGAGACAGTCTGGGTCGGTACAACATCTTCCACTACCACATAGAGAATGGCACATATGTTTACCGTAAAGTGGGCTTTTGGGCCCAGAGTTTGAACCTAGATACAACTCTGATCCCTTGGGATAACCATGTGGTACCTACCTCTCAGTGTAGTGACCCCTGCAGAATGAATGAAATTAAGAGCATGCAGCCTGGTGATGTCTGCTGTTGGATCTGCATCCCCTGCCAGCCCTATCAGTATCTCCTGGATGAATTCACTTGTGCAGAATGCAGCTTTGGTCAGTGGCCACTGGCCAACCTGACTGGTTGTTACGACTTGCCCGAGGAGTACATCCACTGGGAGGATGCCTGGGCCATTGGACCGGTCACCATTGCCTGTTTGGGGATCATGTGCACACTCTTTGTGATTGGTCTCTTCTTAAAGAACAATGAGACGCCAGTAGTTAAAGCTAGTGGACGAGAACTTTCTTATATTTTACTCCTGGGTGTGCTTCTCTGTTACTGCATAACTTTCATCTACATTGCCAAACCTTCAGTAGTAGTGTGTACGTTACGTCGTCTTGGGCTCGGTACCTCCTTTGCAGTTTGCTACTCAGCACTTCTGACCAAGACCAACCGCATTGCTCGTATTTTCAGTGGTGTCAAAGATGGTGCACAAAGGCCCAGGTTTATTAGTCCGGCTTCACAGGTAGCTATTTGTGCTGCCCTCATTTCCTGTCAGTTGTTAGTGGTGGTGGTCTGGCTCTTAGTAGAGACACCAGGTGTAAGGAAAGAGGTCAGTCCTGAGAGAAGAGACATTGTCAGGTTGAAATGTAACAGCAAGGACTCCAGCATGCTAATTTCACTGACCTATAACTGTATCCTCATTATCCTCTGTACCTTCTACGCCTTCAAGACCAGAAAGTGCCCAGAGAACTTCAACGAGGCAAAGTTTATTGGCTTCACTATGTACACCACCTGCATCATCTGGCTGGCTTTCCAGCCCATCTTCTACGTCACAGCCAGTGACTACAGGGTAAGGAGATTTATCACAGCTGATGCTGTTTTTCATTTTGGTGCCATGATTTTATCGCAAAAAAGAAGCGAACACAACTACAGCTTTCCTTAAGTCAAGAGAGACATTAGAATTGACATATTGTCAACATTTGCAGTTGTTTACATGAAACCAGCAATTAAACATAAAGAGTTATTTTTAATTACCTTTGAACATTTGAATAAAATTAATATATGCTACCAGTAAAACACCTCCTAGAGGCATTTTCTTATTTTTCACTTTTGCCTATGATGTTGGTAGTATTAAAGTATTAAAGACATACCCACTATGGAATTACAGTGACCAAGCAAACAGATTAAGCTTTGCACACCCTTGGCATCTTTTCAGCCAGCTTCATGAAGGAGCCTCACCCAAGAGGCTTTTATTAACATTTATTAAAGTCGAGCACTTGTTGGCTGATTCTCTGAAGTTCATTCATTGCTCTTCAGGAATGACTTCATCCTGTTCAAGACTGCAAGGAATCCAGAGCATATTCCTGGGAACAAATGGGCATGGGGAGGGAATATACCCTATTGCAGAGTGCACACACACACACACACACACACACGCACACACACACACACACACACACACACACACACACACACACACACACAC
>JAQMCW010000035.1:12088495-12112130 GCA_030068335.1 Chrysichthys cranchii | reverse complement strand
AAAAACAACTCGGCAAGACGGATCTTCCGACACCACTTGAATGCAGCATAAGACAGCGCACCTCAACAAACATCAGTGTATCAGAGTGTCCCTTCTATCGAGAAACGCCAGAATTGCAGGGAAAATAAAACATTAACAAGGTTTACCATTATAATTTATTCTAATTCGGAGGGCCGCATTAAAAAGCTTAACGGGCCGCATACGGCCCCCGGGCCGTAGTTTGCCCACCCCTGGTTTAACCTGATATAACTCATGCAACTTTATCTACAACAGTAGAAATACTAAACAAAATATTATCTTGTTAAGAAAATTACTTCCTTACCTCAGAATTTGATTTTCTGCAGTGACTTCTCGAAAGACAGCCACACCGACTGCACAACCACAATGCTGGATCGTACAGAAAGTGGCAGGATTCTGAAACTGTCACATGACTCCTATCTTATCCCTCATTCGTGGAATTGGTGGTGTTACAACTCTCCCTGTGTTACAACTACACCCAGTCTCCCCTGCTGCAAACTCTTTGAAGAAGAACATGAGATAAAATGGGTTGCACTGTCCTCTTCCTCTACTGTGCACTAATCTCACACTGTACACTGAGCAGTAATCTGTAACGCAACCAATCGTTTAGTGACACACAGTACTATTTATTAAAGCAGTATGCAGTTTGCGATGTGGCCCAAGTATTTGTGATTCATGACTGCTCAGTATTACAGAAGTGTTGACAGAATAAAATGAATAAAATGACTTTATTGCACATCAATCTGACTGTCCCAGTCACTGAGTAACAAGTGAACCTCTTCACCTGGTTACCTGTCACTCATCAAACAGCAGTGCCTGTGCACCACTGACTTTTGAACAGTGTTTATTCTGCTGTATCATAAACAGCACATAACATAGAAAATGAACTAGTGACTTGACCTTAATAGCTACAATGTAAAGTTATAAAGTCTGATTGAAGGAGAAATCAGTGTTCCACAGTAATCTCCCAGCACCGATTGAGGAATGATGCTGTTAAAACATAGTCTAGAGAATAAGACTAAAACACCTTGCTGTTGCAGATTATTTTTTTTTAACCTCGGTCTGTGTTCCCCATGTTTTTGGTTGGTTGTCAAAAAACTTTGAAGAAACTCACCAATACCTCAGAGACGTCCCTACTGGCTATCAGTAGCTCTTTAGCAACTATTAGCTAAAAATTAACTAAAAATCATCCTAGAGATTACAACCAAATTTGAGAACAAATAAATGCCTTACTATTTCAACAAGAAAAACACCCATGCCATAGTCCAGACTGGGAATTACTATTACATGTCTGTCAGGTGCCTCACAGTAGCTTAGCAATGTCATAATACTATGAATACTATGAGCTACCCCCTGCCCTAATAATAATAATAATAATAATAATAACAATAATAATTATATTATTATTGTTGTTGTTGTTGTTGTTGTTGTTGTTGTGGACAGAAACGTCACTAATGCAAGTCGGGGACCTAAAATTGTTTGGGATTGTATTTGTTTACATGTAAAAATGTTACTTTAATTATGAAGCTACATATAACAGCGTATGAAATATTGGGAAACGGCAAACGTTCAGAAATGAAGCTGTTCACACATTTTGCCATTTTGTTTACAAACATCCAGGTTTGGTTGGAGACAACTGCTGGACTGTCAGACGTCCAGAATAACGACTTGTAATTCCCACCAGCAGGTGGAAATGGACAGGGTTTCCTAGTTGGAAGATGGGAATGCCCCATGACGTGAATGCAGTACTGGGGTGTGTCTTCCCGGGACGCGGAAGTAGCTTGTATCACAACAAATATAAGCCTCGCTTTTGAGTCTAGTCGCTCAGGACAGGTGAGGTGGGTGTTCAAATGGTTACTCAGTTCGTAAGCCTTGCATTGACTGCACAATGTGTCTGCTATTGCACGAACGTGGATTTCCTGGAAGATTAGCTTGTACTGCTTTTGCATGTGGTTGCTAAGCTACGCTCCTCTTCGTAGCTGTAACTGGGTTCATGTTTGGGGTTCACTGCCTGGTGAGACAGAAGTTGAAGATAGTTGTTGTTCTTGTATTGAACTCTCCATTCAGCTACATTCTCGCTAAAATACCTGCTGACAGGCCGAATAGTTACCAAGTTAGCAAAGTCAGTTGTTGGTGCACTTTCGGTTTGAGGTGATATTTGGGGCTGACTAGCACTGTCACATATGAATACTCCTAAGATGCTGAAGCACTGTTACCATCCAGTACTGCTTTTTAAGAGTCTGAACTGTCCTTAATGCTAATGTCCTTCAAATGACTGATGAAGTTCTGCCTGGTCTAAGTGCGGTAACATCTAACAGCATTATGATTACAGTAGTATCCGTTTACACTTCTGTCTCTGACCATGAGGCAGCAAGGCAAGTCCAGACAGGCCGAGAGGGCTGGCTCATCCTGGCCCTAACTGACAACCAGTATTTTCTTTCACTTTGGCCAAACGCTTTATCTTTTAGTTCTGTCTAGAAGGTGCTGGGAACTCTGTGTAATCTTGCCCAGATAGAGACTGATCACTTTCTTCTGCAATGGCAGACGGTGAACTAAATGTAAATCTGGATCCCAGAATGCAGCTACACTTTCCAGATCGACTCATTCAGACCTAATGAAACCGTTCATGCACGCTGTTTTGGACCATATGCACTTTTTTTTTCCTGTTCATCTTCATTAACGATGTTCTTCTGGTCTATTGCAAGGCACTATGTGCATGTGTACTCATTAACGCACTCATCATTATTACCTCGGGGCAATTTAGTGGAGTCAGTTCACCTACAGACATGTTTTTCGAAGGTAAGTGGAAACTGGAGAACCCATGGGGAACCCATGTGGACACAGACCGAACTTGAGCAGAAACTGCACAGAGACAGTAAACTGAGCTTAAGACTGAAATTCAGACCCTGGAGGTGCGAGGTGGTGATGCTAGGCGCTGAGTCATCACATCTGAATGTAACTTTAGTGGGACCACTTTTGAAATACATGATGTCTGTAAGTCTGGAGCCACATGCAGTTATTTGTTGAAATACAGATATTACAACAAAAACTCAAATTGACTGCCTTGGACTTTTGCAGCTCTTGTGTGTACTCTGAATTTGATTTTCTATGGATAGTTTTGAGGCAATCTTGGATCTTAAATAAAAAGAATATATGTTAAATCTCTTGTAAGAAAAAATACATATGGATCCAGACTTTTGGTACACCTCATATATTGCCATTGCCATACCTAACCCTTATTGTAAATCTCAGTTACATTTGGCACACAATAATTTGCTTTCTAGTTATACATCCGTGAACTGGTCTTGGTTTTCATGTATAATTTTTCCAGGATCCTCTGTTTATCTTGAGAGATTCATGGACAAGTGCTAACATGCATGTTTCTCAAATGGAGTCCATGAAGCATATAGCCAGATGGACTGCAATTTTCCAGTTATGTTACCCACCGTTATCATTTTAAGTTGATCATTTTTAATTGAAATAAGTTGTATGGTAGGAAAATTCAGAAAAAAATAATGATCCAGTAAATGACCCACAAATATTGTACATTTAATGTGGCTATTTTTAAAATCATTTGCAAAATAATTGACTTCCCTGCGTGGGGTCCCTGATTGTAAAGCATTTGAAAACCATTGCTTACACACAGTTTATAAACTACAGGATGCTAGCATATAGTCCACATTAACTGATGAGTAGCCATAAAGGACGTTTTATATTTCTCATTTTAGATAAATGGCATGCCCACTATATCGTTCACATGCGTTTTGGCCAGTCCGATCACAAGTGGACAGCTCGAAGTATGTCAGATCACGCCTGGCGTTAGTATATGTATCCACACATGTATTGAGTGGCCACTTGTGAACGGACCTCACTGCCCTTTTCTATATGCAAATAAACACATATATGTTTTCCTTTTGCAAAGACCAAATGTGGTGGTAGTGTTAATAACTGATTGGAAGCAGCAATGCGCTTCCTGTGCCTAGTTGGTGGGAAATTAAAAGAAGAAGAAGAAGAAGGAAGAATCAAAACGAACTGGCTGGGTGTGTTCCAGGCAAACTACCCAAAGTGGTGACAAATCACCCTAGATGTTTTGATATATCTCTGTCAGCTAAAGAAAGAATAGAGGATGTCAGTTGAGTAGGCAGTCCTTCGGTGTGCCCCAGGACACATATACATATGGTAAAAAAAAAAAAAAGGGTGGCCATATGTAGGCCAGAAAACATCCAGATGTGGTTTAAGTGATTGGATCACAGTGCGTCTTTGGGACTCATTTGACACAGTTTACACCTGTAATTTGTGCTGACTACTTCACACAGTATGCATGTTAATGTCAGATGTGAACAGGCTTAGCTGAGGTGAAATTCTATTAAATCTGGTAGGGAGTCCATACAACTATGGAAATTAATTTATGAATGTTATGGCTGTTCTAGGACAAGGATAAAGCATGGCGCCAAAGAGAAAGGCAGCATCTGCCACCAAAGCTGGTGGAAAGAAGATAAAAGAGGAGCCTGAAGCTCCAGTAAAAGACAAGTTCACATCTGCTAAAGAAGCTCTGAAGGCCACAGGACCACAGGTTAAAGCCAACCGGAAACCAGACTCCTTATGTCACCTATCAGATTCTGAGGTTAGAACAAATCATTTCATGTTATAGAGTGAACTTCTGTTTACAGATGAGTATTAATTGTATATCATTGCCCTGTTTATCAACCACATGACTGATTATCTTTATTGTTTCCTATTCTTTTTTTTTTGCACAGTGAGAGTAATAATATTACTATAAAGTCTAAGAACTTAATAATAAACCATTTCTCTATTAAACTGTCCATTTTGTTTCTACAGGTTCATGAAGATTTTGACTGTATGCTGAACCAGACCAATATTGGAAATAACAACAACAAATTTTATGTAATCCAAGTCTTATCATCAGGAGGCCAGTACTATTGCTGGACAAGATGGGGCAGAGTAGTAAGTTGGATTATTACAATTCTGTTAGGCTAAATCTCCTGTATGTAGTGGGAAAAAAGCAAAATGTTTTGAAGTAGGAAAAACCAGTACAAATTATGGTTTATTGAGATTTTGAGTTTGAATTTTGAACCATTGAAAGCATGTGATAGTAATTCATAATATATATTTTTATCCTGTATGTATTGTTGGAATATTTGGTGACACATGTACTATGACATCTTAGATACTACCCTGTTTAGCTGTAACATTAAAACCACTGAAAGGTTAAGAGAATACCATGGATTATCTAATAACAAAGGCACCTGTCAAGAGGTGAACTATATTGGGCAGCATGAACAGTCAGTTCTCAAAGTTGATGTGTTGGAAGCAGGAAAAATGAGCACGTGTAAGGATCGGAGTGAATTTGATCAGGGCCAAATTCTGATTGAAAACATAATTGAATTAAAAAATTGAAACAGCAGGTCTTGTGGGGCGTTCTCAGTATGTAGTGGTTAAAATACCTATCAAAAGTAGTCAGAGGAAAGGCAACCTTTGAAATGGTGACAGAGCCATGGGCTTATAGATGTGTAGAGGAAGCAAAGCCTAGCCTGTCTGGTCCGATACCACAGAAGAGTTACTGCAGCTCAAATTGCTGAAAAGGTGAAGCTGGCTATGATAGACAAAGTCAGAACACACAGTGCATCGCAGTTTGCTGTGTATGGGGCTGCGTAGCCACAGACCATTCAGCATGCCCTGTCCTCCACCCTACAATGGGCACATGAGCATCAGAGCTGGACCATGGTGCGATGGAAGAAGGCAGCCTGGTCTGATGAATCATGTTTTCTTCCACATCATGTGGACAGCTGGGTGCATGTGCCTTCTTACCTGGGGAAGATATTAGGGAATAGGCAATAGGATGCACTATTCTCTAATGGCAGTGACCTCTTTCAGCAGGATAATGCACCCTGCCACACTGCTTGTGGAGTCAGTGCCTCGATGGGTCAGAGCTGCTTTGGTGGCACATCAGGGACTGGCACAATCTTTGGTTGGTGGTTTTAATATTATGGCTGATCGGTGTACCTCACCGCATGCTAAACAGTACGTCAATGTACCTGTCAACTGCTTTAATTTTCCAGGTATTCTGTTTGGTGCACAGTATCTGGTGTGGGATGTGTTCTTGAACAGTTCTTAAAAGGTTATTGACTTGAATAGAAATGTTTGCACTAACATTACCGCACAAGTCCCCAAACTTTACAGCTTAAAGCTACCTACCAGATGTCAGTTCCGACTCATCACCCTTGAGACTGCACTGAATTTCTCAGCAGGCCAAGGACACCACAGCAGAGTATCATATCAGAGTATTTTTTCCACACCTGAGTCAATAATCCTGCTTAAAAAAAACTAAGCTTTAAATTTAAGTTTCTCTGATATTATGGTATAAATAGATTTTAGATGTAGACACTTATTCTCACATTTATGCTTTTCTTTGCACCACCTTTTTTCTCTCATTACCAGGGAGAAGCAGGACAGAACAATTTAGCTGGACCTTCAAATGTTGATGCTGCCATTAAAAACTTTGAAAAAAAATTCAAAGACAAAACAAAGAACAACTGGAGCGATCGGGATAACTTTGTCTCTCATGCGGGAAAATACACTCTGATTGAGGTGGAAGGAGACCAGGAGGCTGAAGTGATGGCAAGTCAAGGAATTTCACACAATTACATAGATAGCATTTTCAGCATTGTATATATTTTCAGGTTTCAGTACTGACACCACACCACAATAGACAACCACATTATACTATGCACATTCCTGTTTTAAAACCTGGTGTCCAAGATTTCATCTTGCTCTCTGGTACTCTACATAACGGACTTTCTTAATACCTGTGCGCAGATCCCCTTATGCAGTGCTTGCGTTCCCCTTATACAGATTCATTTAATGTTGATTGTAAATGTTTCAGGTTGATGCTGTAGGTAAAGGACCAGCGACAGTAAAAAAGAATATTCTGCCGTGCATACTGGATGATGCAACTCAAAGACTCATGAAGTTCATCTTCAACAATGACATGTTCAAGGAGGCCATGGAGAGCATGAACCTGGGTGTGATTTCATCTCAATCTATTTGTCTGGGTTAAGGCTTAAAAAGCTAGTTGGTATATTGTACGTTTGGGCTCCTTACTAAGCTAGGTTGTACATTGTTTTCACATTTTGATTTGACAACCTAGCCTGCAGTGCTTGATCAGTTCATTATGGATTGTGGTAGTTTCAGTTTGTGGGATGTGTGGGGTGGGGGAGCTGGTGGTGAATTAGGTGTAAGATGTGTGGCATAATGTTTCATTTAATGAAGCAAGTACTTCAGGAGTGCAGGAGTGCTGACTTCTTTAGTCCTGTTTTTAATGAGGGAAGTTGGCCCCCAAGCAACCAGTTTTCCCTCTAAGCATTGCGCTAAACCCAAAGGGGGATATTTTCATCTTTTGTATTGCACTGTCTAATTTTATCCATTTGCACAGACATTAAGAAGATGCCACTGGGGAAGCTGAGTAAGCAGCAGATTGCTAAAGGCTTTGAGGCATTAGAAGAGATTGAAGAGGCAATAAAGAGGAATAGTAATGAAACCAAGCTAGCAGAGCTTACGTCAAAGTTCTTCACCATTATTCCACATAACTTTGGCCGCAGTAGACCCCCTGTCATCAGAGACGAAGCCATCCTTCAAGACAAGAAAGAGATGCTATTGGTAAGATGTACCATCTACAAACCAGTCAAAGGTTTGAGCAGATCTGTTTTATTTTGACTATATCTACATTACATTACATGCATCAAAACTATAAAATAACACATATGGAATCATGTGGTAAACAAAAGATTCTTCAAAGTAGCCAGCGTTTACCTTGATGACAGCTTTGCACACTATTGGTTCGTGAGGTTAGCACCTGGAATGCATTTCCAGTAGCAGGTGTGTCTTATCAAAACCTAAGTTGTGGAATTTCTTGCCTTATTGTGTTTGAGATAATCAGTTGTGTTGTGTCAAGTTGATGTAGTGTTGGTATACAGTAAATAGCCATATTCAATTGTAGTAATCAATATTATGTCAAGATCTAAGTAAAGAGAAATGCCAGTCCATCATTACTGTAAGACATGAAATGTGTTTTAAATAATAAATATGGTATTAAGAAAAAACCTTGAATTAGAAGGTGTGTCTAAACTTTTGACTGGTACTGTGTTTATGCTCGGTGCCATTTAGTTGCACTAGCATACACTTGGCAAACTGCACGATGTGGAATATTTTACCTTACTATGTGAACAATGTTGAAAGCTTTCTCTCCTGCTGTGGCATCTGCTAGGTCTTGGCAGATATAGAGATAGCCCAAAGCCTTAAAGCAGAATCAGAAAAAGCGAAGGAGGAGATGGTGGAGACTGTTCCTCATCCAATAGACCAGGACTACCAGTCTCTAAAATGCAACCTCACACTCATGGACAAAAAATGTAAAGATTTTAAGGTATACACGTTTCTTATATTTAAAGTTAATACAATAAATTCTTTATAATTCTAGTTGCCTGAGTTGCCTTTGTTGAACCTTGCGGTGTATTCCATATGTATGAGTGCTGTATGCTTTTTCGATTGTTGCTTTAAGGTGATTGAGAAGTACTTAAATGCAACAGGTGAAAGACTTAAAATAGTAGACGTATGGCAAGTGGACAGAGAGAAAGAGGTATGCTAAATTAAGTTTTATGCATGTTCATTCTCTATCTTTATGTTTATATAATGTGTGTGTAATAATCTCTTGATTCACACGATACTCAAAGTGCAGTAAATCCCTCATTCCAATTCACTTTGATGAAATCTGTTTATCACTGTGTATGCTTTGTGTGTATGCACTTATCTGTATGTGTTTTTATTCTGTGTAGGCAGAGCGCTTCAATGAAAATGATTCTTTGGAAAACCGGAAGCTGCTGTGGCATGGTACTAATGTGGCTGTGGTGGCAGCAATTTTGAAAAGTGGTCTACGCATCATGCCACACTCTGGTGGTCGGGTGGGCAGGGGGATTTACTTTGCCTCAGAAAATGCTAAATCTGCTGGATACGGTGAGGATCCCTGCCTTCCTTGTGTAATAACATGATAGAAATATCATTAAATATGGCAACCCATTATTTATACTGGTTCCCCAGTGTAAAATATTTTAATTTGACGCATGGTCATTGTGGTGTCCTATGAATGTCTGTAATGTGTATATATCCATTTTTGCAGTTCGAACGTCAAAGAATATCGGCATTATGTTTCTGAATGAAGTTGCTCTGGGCAAAGAACACACCATTACGAGAGATGACCCAAGCTTAAGGAAAGCTCCTAATGGCTATGACAGTGTGATAGCACGTGGGACACAAGAACCAGGTTTGTTGCCCCTTCCACTAAGTACCAAATACTATTTACAACGTAAATAAAAAAATAAAAGAATCCTTATAAAATCTTTTGATGTCACTAGTGAGATGGACTGTGTAAAAGTCTTAAACATATGCAAAGAAATGGCATGAAGCATAGATGCCTTAAAAAATGATGAAATTTGCACATTAAAAAAATACTATAAATAGCAGTAAACGGTAATAAACTAAAATAAATAAATAAATATTTGGTGTGACAACCCTTTTCTTTAAAATAAAAACAGTTTGTGCAGTTTTATAAGGAAATTAGCTGGTAAGTTAGTAAGTGGCTTAACTTGATTTGGAGAATCTGCCACAGTTTGTCTGGAGACTCTGACTGTCCCCGAATGTATGGAAATCTGAGATGTTTTTGTACTGACTCAATAATCCAAAATTCATGAAATCAACTGATATCTAAATTTGCACAAAAGTAGGGTGCCTAACACTTTAGCACACTACAGTACATGTGCACAAACATACAAGACTAAGCATGACATGTCCCTGTGTTCACTAGATGTGTGTGGGGTTCTTTTTCTTTTTTTTAAGCTGTCAGTGCCCATGATCTCATTTTCAGACTACTGCCAAAAAAGCTCTTCTTAAGTGCTTGCTGTTGCTAGTTCATGAAAAACATCATCTAGAACTTCCATATTCCTTCATTATGAACGTCAAATCTCTGTTTATTAGAAAGAAATTGCGTCGATTTTAAATATTGATCACGGTAACCCTAACCCTTCAATGTTAGTTATCAACGACAGCCAGGATCACTTTCTCCTCTGCCACTGTTGACAGTGTTGCTATTGTAAGTCCCACCCCTTCTTGATTTTAGTGGTCGGTGAGAGAGCTGCGATGTTGAAAAATTCAGTGCTTTTCCAAAAGTTCCAAAAGCAGGGGGGAAAAAGCTGAACACCATGGGTGTTTTTGCGCCAAGGACACTGAGCACTGTCAAATGAACTTCGTAGAATTTGTTTAGGAAACCGATGTGGCCAGCTCAAAAATGTGTTTAGTGGACAGAGGCCCTAATTTTATCAACAATAAAATGGATTAACCTTTATCGGTGTTATTTGTAATTGTTTATACTTCTCAGATCCCTCAAAAGACGTCTTCATTCAGTTGGATGGGAAAAAAGTGTCTGTGCCACAAGGGAAACCCATAAAGCAACCTCAGTACCAAGATAGCAGCTTCTACAACAGCGAGTATCTCATTTACAAGGAGAGTCAGTGTCGCATCCGCTACCTGCTAGAGCTCCAGTTCTAACTTCTGCTGCGATGGGACTGGTAAAAGATACAGCGTTACAGCTACCCAAACTTCTAAAGCTTTTGTGTGTTATACTCAAAGTTAACCAAAGTCTATCAAGAGTCGGATTTGCTGACATGTTCAGTATAACTTCATTTGATTAACAAATGCCCTCAATAAATGGATATGTGTTGATGAGGTTAACTTGAAATTAATGGGGAGGATGTGTGATGGCACTGGCATTTTTTTTTTCTGAAGCCTTTTCAAATTTTTACACACATTTCTACATTTGGTAGACATTTTGTTAAGTCCAGTTGTTTTTCTGCCTTTGTACAAGGCAAATTTTGGAGTGCCTTCCTTTTATTGTAGAATCTGTTTAATGGTTGTCTGTGTAGCCATTACTGTTGAATAACGCACCTTCTAAAAAATATCCCATGTGGAACTGAAATGCTTGCAATATATATGAAGAAGTTTAGTTACATTGTGCTGGAATTTCCATTTTTTTCTGTTAGAATGTTCTGTATTTGCGTTCTGTCTTGACTTTCTTTTCAACTTCTTTGAAGTTTCACCTTCTATTTGTTTTTTTTGTTTTTTTTTTGTTAAGATTTTCTTTGATTTCTGGCTTTGGTAAGATTTTATCTTACCACGGTGTCCACCTATGCCAACTGTGTCATGTGCAGCAAGAATGGGCCTTAAGTACTTCTCAAACTTGGACAAAAATCTTGACTGTTATATTTGTGTATGAAATGAAAAAAAAAAAGTATTAACATCAGAGGAGCTACACAGTTGTTCGCAAATTACTTTATTGTTTTTGTTTTTGACAGCGTGCTCCAAATTGAAGATTATTACGCATCCCTGCTTATTGCACTATAAATATAACAGGAATAATGTCAGATCTAATGCTTGCTTGACGTTCAATATGTTGCATAGTCCAATTGCACCTTGTTTTAATAATTGATTCTGAAGGAATGTCAACTTCTTAAGAGTGCCTTTGGTAAACTTCTTGCTGTGATAACTCAACAGGTGGAAAATAAACAATTGTGCTTAAATCTGGACTTGTGGCTTTATTGGTGTCCAGTATCCAGTAGGTGTCACTGTAAAAGTAACCTAGAATTGAACTCACACCCTGATAGACTGCTTATTGTCACCAGAGATTTCAACCATGCAAATCTCATGTCAGTGCTCTCGAAATTTCATATGTGGACTTTGCAGCGAGAGGGGAAAACACGCTGGCTCTCGTTTACACAACCATTTCCACTTTCCACTGTTTACACTGTCTCCAAGATGATCACTACATGCTCCAAACAGAAGTTGTAGATGACTGCAGAGGTGTGTGAGCTGCTGAGGATCTGAGCCTTCAGAGCAGGTCACAAGGTGGCCCTAAGAACAGTGAGGGCCAAACTATCTCGGGCCATCAGAGCAGCAAAGCACGGTTATGGCCAGAGAATCCACAGCCATTTCCTGGACAGCAGCCATACACAACATATGTGGCAGGGCATCCAGGACATCACCAGCTACATGGCAACACCTGCTTGTGATTAGGATACCTTCCTGCCAGATGTGTTGAACAACTTCTATGTATGATTCGATGCTCAAAATGTGATTGTGAGGAAGAGCACCCCTCCTCACAATGGCCAGGTGCTGTGTCTGACCACAGCTGATGTGAGGAAAACTCTTCGCAAAGTTAACCCACAGAACGTTGCTGGTCTGGATAACATTCCTCGGAGAGTGATCAGAGAATGTGCAGACTACCTGGCAGATGTCCTCACCTACATCTTCAACATCTCCCTGAGCACCGCTGTCGTTCCAATGTGCCTCATGGCCGCCACCATTGTTCCCGTGCCAAAGAAGTCCTCGACATCCTACCTCAGTGACTACCCTCCTGTTGTACTCGTACCCATCATAATAAAGTGCTTCGAAAGGCTCAGCATGGGACACATCAAGACCCTGCTGTTCCCCTCACTGAATCCCCTGGGGTTCGCCTATTGTCCCAACCGCTCAACAGATGACACCATCACCACCTCCTTTCATCTGGCCCTCAACCTGGACAATAAGAACACATGTATACAAGTGCTGTTCATATACTTTATTATTCAACACAATCATTCCTCACCACCTGATTGGAAAGCTAAAACAAAAGAAATGATTGACTTCAGGAGACCACAGAGCGACCACTTTCCACTGAACATAGAAAGATCCTCTGTGGAAATCATCAAGGACACCAAATTCCTTAGTGTTCACATGGCTGAGAACCTCACCTGGTCCCTCAACACCAGCTCTATAGCCAAGATAGCCCAGCAGTATCTCTACTTTGTACGAAGGCTGAGGAAAGCCAATCTCCCACCACCCATTCTTACAACCTTCTGCAGAGGTACTATTGAGAGCATCTGGAGCAGCTGCATCACTGTCTAGTATGAAACCTACACCCTATCAGGTCACAAAGGCCTACAGCAGATAGTGAGAACAGCTGAGAAGATCATCAGAATCTCTCTTCCCTACATCACAGACATTTACCACAAAAGCTGCATCCGAAAAACTACCAGCATTCTGGAGGACTCCATACACCCCTCCCACAAACTCATCACCTTCCTGCCATCTAGCAAGAGGTACCAAAGCATCGCAGCCCCCACAGCCAGACTGTAAAAGAGTTTCTTCTCCCAAGTCATCTGACATATTAATACTCAGTCACTGACACACACCCTACACTACACTGCATTTTTTGCACAAATTTAGATAACATTTAAATGCCTGTTTTTTTTTTTTGTTTGTTTTTTTTTTTAACATAACTCAATACAATCTTGCACCTTACCCTGTATTACAGTATTACTCTAGGACTGTGTACTAGTTAGCGCTGCTCTGCCTCTCTCTCACTATCTTTGTCTATTATTGCACTGTTTTGTAATGTTTTGTACGGTCTGCCAATGTTTGCAGATTTGCACACATGCACTTTATGTAGTCCAATATCATGCACATTTTTGTAATTCTATGTTTTCTTGTGTGTAACGTTCCTGCAGCTGCAGGAACGTTGTCTTGTTTCACTATGTACTGTATCACCTGTATATGGTGAAAATTACACTAAAAGTGACTAGACTGGGCTTGAGAATTGATTACATATCTGCCCATGTGCTTGGTCATACTCCCAAGACTGTGTTTGCTTGCTTAGCCAGTTGCCATGCTTGTAAACTGTAGAACTGTAGTAGCTTTTGAGGCCTCTATTTTGTCCTCCTCATACTATCTCAGGGGGTGTAACAGTTTCTTTCAAATATTCAGCATATGCAATTCTTTACCTCTAGGCTGTGTTATGTAGTCCACTTACAGTATATAATAAATACAATTTCAAGTGAAATAAAGGGTTAAAGGTACTGTAAAAATGTTTCTCTTGTTTTGAATATGTCAGTTTAAAGTTCAAGTGGGCTATTACCTTCTTAGTCTGTAATGGACATAGAAAGAAAATAAGCAGAGAGGACAGGCCAATTAGAAAGGCATGTTGTTCATACGTAGCACCATGCATGTACAAGTCCCATCATCATATGACCACTCACAGCATTCTGAATCAATAAGATGAGGTGGCGTCACACCTATATGTAGTTAGTCAGCAAAAGAGCCAGAAGAACTGTTTGCGAGAAAGCCTAAGTGTGCTCTTCCAGGATGGAAAAAGAAAACCAGAATATACACAGTCTTCTAAAAGAAGATAATACGAAATAGACAATTACAAAAAGAGTGGCTGATGTTTATTTTCATTGAGGTCCCTGACGATTTCAGCTCCAATTTAGTGTTGTGCTTGGCGCATTTCCCTGAAGACATTTTATTAACTTATGTGTGTGCACTAGGAACTTAGAACAGAGAATTCCTGCTACAGATTAGAAATAAACTCTACAAACTGACTTTTAGCTTTTCAGATTCAGATTATATCACATACCCGGCTACACCCGGAGCCATAAGCATCTCCAACCCATGTGACCAAAATGGAGACAGACCCAGGAGGAGAGACAAGGCCGAGATGCTAAAGTAACGGCTCAAACATTGTACACTGTGTTGACTATTGTAATGGATTTCTTTAAGCTTTAGTTAGCTTGCATGTTCAGTTAACATCCTCAGGTAACCTTAGCAAGAGGAATCCCAAGGTTTTATGCAATCATACGCTGGCTAAGTCCACTGACCCCCAATATGCCCTCTCTGAAAATCAGCCTCTTTTGCTTCTGGTGTTCATGGCATGGCTAGTTGCTGTAAACAATTAATATACTATAATCTGAAATGAAAAATAATTTATATATTAACAAGTTTTAAGCACCTGAGTGTTGGAGTAATAAGCAACTCCCTGTTGTGTCATTTTGATAAATATGTTAGCAATCATGCACTAAGGTGAGCTCCGGTAAGCATTATTGTTACTGAGGAGGGATCTTTTTCATGACTTCAAGTCAAGTTTATTCACGTTAAGCACGTTATCATACAGAGAGCTAATTCAATGTGCTTTACAAAGATGAAATAAACATAAAACTAACATAAATATACGACAGGCTGCTTTTAGGGGTTGTGCCTTTAAATTTAAATATGTAAATAGCTTTGCTCTGATTGGCCAGTAGACTTGACCATGTTACCCAATGAGAACAAAGCTATTCACATGTTGAAATTTAAAGGAACACCAACCCCATAATCAGCCTGTTTTTATTCTGTAGGGTTATTATACCAAGTTAAAACGGCATGAGGAAAAATACAAAGGCATTTTGTCAATGAAAAACCTCCCAAAGCTTACAAAGGTATCTCGGGGAATAGTATAACATAATTGAAAATTGTATGGCAGGTCTACTTTATTTCAGCTATTTTACTTCTCACACCCCATTCTGCACCACATTCCTTTCGACCCCCAAGGCTTGACTGGACCCACCATCCCACAAGGTACATCAAGGTAGTGGAATGATCCTGGCTGTCACTTCACTTAGCACTTGAATTACTTATTTCCATCCATCCATCAATTTTCTATATCCTTTATTTTTTAGGGGAACCAATGCCAGCTAACTTTGGGTAAGAGGTGGGGCACACTCTGGACAAGTCTCCAATCGATCACAGGGCTAACACAAACACAGACAGCCATTCACACTCACCTATGAGCAATTTAGAGGAGCCAGTTGATCTTACCCACATGTCTTTGAACTGTGAGAGGAAACCAAAACACCTAGAGGAAACTCATGCAGGCACTAGGGGAACATGCAAACTCCACATAGAAAGACCCCAGTCAACCTATGGATTGAAGCTAGAACCTGATTGCTGTGAGGTGACAGTGCTAACTATTACACAACCATAACATTTTCTTAATTTATTTTTTAATAAAAAAAATCAATTTTTATTTACAGTTCTAATCTCACTATAAGAAAGAGTTTGCTGGATGCTATTCTCACACTATGACCTGTTGAATTGCATGAAGATCTTATGGGGGGTTTTTTTGTTTGTTTTTTTGATAGACTACAAAGCATTTCTGGTCTGTCTGGATAAGTAAATGTAAATGTACTCCAAACATTTAAATTTATTCATTGAAATATTTGCACTTAACACCTTCCAAACACATCTTGACTTGACTAAAAATGAGTGCCCAAAAGATGCACTGTCAAATCCTAGTTATCTGACAAAAGAATAAGACCACCTATAATCTTCCTCTCCACGTGTCTCTAGTCAAGCTCCTTCAACCATCTATACTTGCTTGCTTGTCTCTAGTGTGCTGTATTTGTAACTTTAGCTTTATTAGATATACAGCAGATAGTCTTGGTTTTCAGGTTTAGATGTTATGATGTATTAGATTTCTACATGGAACTGTAGTAAGGCTGGGTAGCATTGAACATTGTCGGTTGAATATGTATATGGATAGAATTGTTAGACAGTGCAAAAATGGCTGACTTTAACTGAACAGTTGATACATCTTTGAAGCAAGTTTATTTATTTATTTAGTTATTTATTTAGTTATTTATTTAATTTTAGAATGTTTTTTTCCCATCTTGATTCCTATGAATGGGTGTATAGTAGGACCCAGGGGAGCACTGACCCTGCTGAGGACAGAGGAGCATGTGTCTGTTACAAAGAGGAAGACAGAGGGGGGGACACATGGAATACAATGTGTGACAGTCACGGCCCTACACACACACACACACACACACACACACACACACACACACACACACACACACACACACACAGAGAGAGAGCGAGAGAGAGAGAGAGAGAGAGAGAACACCTTATTAAGTCACCAACTTAAGTGGTGCATGTATTGATGAACAGCGGTGGAGGCAGACAGAAGAGGTGGCATTCTCTCCTCTCACCTGGGCCTCAAGCAAGACCAGGGTGCATCTCGGTTCTTGGATCTGTTGAGAAGAATTTTTCCCTTAAGACACAAGCTGGATGACACATCTGGAATGAGAGAGGTGAGAGAGTGTGAGCATCATATGTTGTGGATAATATCTATATCACAGCAAGCAGCATAGTGTCTATATCACAGCAAGCAGCCTGTGATATAGACCACCTTAGGAAGGAAGGGGATTCTGCTCTGCTCTCTGGGTGAACAAACCCACAATGGTTCCTGCAGGTATGCTAGTTCCCTTTCTGTGTTGCTTAATTAAAAGAGACACTTCACTTTGAAAAGTCATCGATTACCTGAGTACTCAGCTGGAGCTTGTTACCTGTTTGCCTATTTTAATCAACTTTTATTTTACACTGGCTTGACCAAACTAAACTCGACGAAGTTTAGCTTAAATTTAATTTTAATGTATGAGTATTATTTAAGTTAAATGTAGTCATTGCATCTGCAAAGGGAATATGTGGTGGACACTTGTGATTTACATAGGAAAACAATACAACTGCATTGATCTCGAACAATGAATGAGGCCTATAGAGATTTCTGCCATCCGTAATGCAATGATAAAGATACCCAGGATTTGTAATAGACAGGTGAAATGAAAGATAAAGTTATAGATATTCTGTGGAATCACCTATTTCTTAAAGGGCTAGCTAGCAGGTTAACTTGAGTAAATTAATAACACAGGTTTTCACCAATATCAGACGGTTGCTAAGCTTGTTTACCGTAGCAAACACTCTTTAAACTGGGATTTTGCTGATAAAACAAGAAATATCCCTCATGATGATGCGTAATGCATTGTATTACATTACAATATTATAGTAATACATACAGTAGAAATAACCCAGTGGACCCTTGGCTCAGGAACGCATTGGATGGCGAACAAATTGAAGAACGAACTAAATTCCCGAGCAGATTTTGTACTGACTGACGAACAAAGCCTTGACCGATGTACAGACAGCCAACCTACGCTTCATGGCACAAACCTTAAGTTCCGGTCAAGCACTCGTGGTGTGAACGTGTTCATTGCATTTTTTCCGGTGTGTTTCTCTGCATTTTTTCACTATAAGCCTTCAGTATGAATCCCAAGAAAGTGAAAAGTGGAAATGATAGCGAGAGTAAGAAGCCTAAGTGTATAACAGTTGAAATAAAGAAAGAAATAATCGCAAAACATGAGAACCGCCACCATATCCCTCCGCCACCGTCCACCTACGCCAGCAATTATGTATCCACTGCACAGCTAACGTGCGTTAAAATCATCTGTTTATTTAATTTAGTTTTATTTTTCTATAATTAAGGTTATTTAATTTTATTTTATGTTTTATTACCACACATAAACCAGTAAAATTGAGGGCTGAAGTACATTAATTGTATTTACATTCATTTCAATTGGAAAAATTGATTTGGGTCAGAAACAAATTGGGTCATGAACAGAGTCTCAGAACGAATTAAGTTCATTTGTCGAGGGTCCACTGTACTTCATTTTTATATCTACCTGATGCTACGTTAGTTTATGAAAAAAGTCTTTTAACCATTTTACAAAGAATATTTAATGTAAAAACAACCACAATACATGGGGCAACAGCTGTCCTATTTTATTCTGTGCTTTGTTTTTAGAAAAACAAAAGAAAAAGAAAATCAGCGGAAATGCGGTGTCTGGCGATGGTGGATCTTGACTTTGCATACAAACTGTGAACTATGGAGAAAGCTGGGCCAGGTTTCCTGATTAATCACACAACTCCAAATGTTACATCTAACCAATGGAGACCCACAAAGCCTACCCCACCCAGCATGGAGGAAGTCATCCACTCTGAGTCCCAGATTAAACATCTAGTGGGGTTATTTGGCATGGTGACCCTCAACCTTGCAGCCCTGCTTGGCAACACTGGAGTTATTCTGGCCATTGCCCGAGCTCCACACACAAAGAAATATGCATTTGTGTGTCATCTTTGTGCAGTGGATTTGCTTTGTGCCATTTTACTGATGCCCCTTGGAATAGTATCGAGTTCTCCATTCTTCAGTACGGTGACATTTACGGTTCTGGAGTGCCAAGTCTACATTTTTCTCAACGTGTTTCTGGTCTGTGCCTCTATTCTGACTGTAACCGCCATTAGTGTGGAACGCTACTATTACATTGTTCATCCCATGCGCTATGAGGTAAAGATGACTATACACCTGGCTGTTGGCGTCATGATATTTATTTGGGTGAAATCTTTGCTTTTAGCACTTGTTACCTTACTGGGTTGGCCAGCATATGGGAGTCAAAGCTCCATTGCAGCTACCCATTGCTCTCTGCACTGGAGTCATAGTCGTCTCAGAAAAGTGTTTGCCATTCTTTTTAGCGTGGTGTGCTTTCTGGTTCCTGCAGTTGTGATTTTTGCAGTGTACTGCAGTGTCTACAAGGTAGCACGGTCAGCTGCAAGACAACATGTTCCCATGCCCCCCTGGCCCCCTAATCCAGATAAGTGTCGCTCAGATTCCATTAACAGTCAGACTACCATCATCACTACTACACGGAGTATGCCTCAGAGACTGTCCCCCGAGAGGGTATTTGGAGGTGGGAAGGCCGCCCTCACCCTCGTGGTCATTGTAGGGCAGTTCATGCTGTGCTGGCTTCCATACTTCAGCTTCCACCTTCACATGTCCATCACGGCACCACTCCAGAACCCAGGGGACATCGAGGAGATTGTGACCTGGTTGGCGTACTCCTCATTCGCAGTGAATCCATTTTTTTATGGACTGCTCAACAGGCAGATTCGAGAAGAACTCATAAAGCTGAGGAAGTGCTGTCCTTCCAACAGGCCCGTGGAATTTGGAGGCTCTAGTCATGAAGGATCCATCCAGGAGAACTTCCTGCAGTTCTTGCAGAGAACCAGCAGCAAGATTGAGACCACCAGATCCAGCTGTGCCAACTCCAGCCCCAGAAACACCCTTGACCATGGTATCAGGATACCTGGACAGATCCCTGAGGAGTGACTAAGACTCTGAACATTCTGTTATAGCATTTAGTTGCATGGGTTTGGAAAAAAAAGTGGAACTTTTGGTATGTTTTAGATGAGTGTTAGGTTTAAGCTAAGCCATATCAATACTGATGGATGTAAATACGAGCCCATAAAAATGTACCATATTTTTTGTGCAATGGATGTGGTAATAGGGACATCTCAAGTAAAATAATTCATAATTTGTTATCCACTTTGGGCACTTTATGATATCTCCCCTTACTTTGAAAACTAAAGGCTGTAACAATAATTCCATATTCAAGTTAACTGATTTTAGATAATAACCTGGCTTAAAAAGAAACTTTTCCAAAAGAAATGAACATTATAACTATGAAATGAGAAATCCTGTTTTCATATTGTTTTCATAATTGGTATTTACAGAATAGGCATTAGTCTTCCGTTAAAGCTGAGGAGGATCATGTATAGCTTGCTAATTTCATCTGCCCGTCACCATGGAAATGTGGTGAGACTGAGTCTTGCATAGCAACAGGGTTCTTTTGAGCTCAGGTCTGCTTGCAAATTGCATAAAATATAGCGTCCTGTGTTAGCTTTTCACCCAAGCTAATAGAAGCAGCAATAATACGTTACCTTCAGCTCGCCACTAACCGCAAATGCACATTAGTCTACCTGGGATGTGGAACGCTGCTTTTGCTGTTTCTATCTAAATGCATTTATTACACCAAAACGCAGAACCATGCTGGTCTGAAGCACTGAAAATCATTACCATGCAACAAAAGTGCTCCGGCAGAGATAACGCTGTGAGTTTTATGGGCTTTTCACTGTTTGTGGAGGACCATTACAAACAGAGAGTGAAAAATCAGGAGCAGGCCGGTTTGTTCACAGCAAACAGGAACAATACCTGAGGTTACATGTGCTTCTATTATGTAGCTAAGGCTGTGTAATTTATAATGAAGGTGTAGTAGATTATATGGCTGTTACGTATGCCAGAAAGTGGTAATGATACATGTAAACATATAAATCCACTATAAAAACAATATATATTATACAGCATCATGGCATTTGAAACGTTTTTAAAATTTCTCTTCCTGAATCTTCATTAGAGTTTCAGTCGATAGTGACTTCGCCTGCAACTTCAAACAATGAGCCAACCACTGAGGCTGACCATGACTGAGAAAGCAATAGGATGAGAGAGCAAGTGAACAAGAGACAGATGCACATGTGACATGATTAGGGATTCATAAACTTGAGTGTCCCTGTCACGATCAAAACAAAACCAGAACAAAACAAACTCTGAAAGGATTTCGAGATGCTGAGGTAAAGATTAAAGGGAAATGATTAAAGAGGGGAAGATGGGGAGGGCACTGCACCCAGCAGCCCTTTGTGTCTCTCTGAATGGCGGATGTTGGGAGAATAAGTTGTGTTAACCTGTGCTAGTGTGGTCACAGACCTCAATCATGCATCTAGTGCCTACGTATCTAGTGACCGAAAAACAAAATGTAAAGCATTTCATTCTAACACAGAAAGAAAATGCACACTGTAAGCTTTAAGAATTGCACTTGTTAAAAGTGCTAAATAATAAAGCATTAAGTGAGTTTAAAGGAAAGGTCTACGGTGGCCTGTAAGTGAAAACGGTACCAACCAGTGAACCTGGAGTATAACTTTGACAATACAGAAAATGTGCTTGAGTACACAAATGTTTTTGCTGCTTGCAACACTGCATGTTTTTAGATTGTAGCAGTAAATGCATTCATGTGCTGAAGCAGTAACAGACCATTATTGGTCGCTTAGTTTGGTTCACATACATCAAATTCAGGACAATTAGCCGAACAAGCTGGGAGATGGGGTAAAGACTCAAATCGGTGCCTGTTCAAAGTGGTACGCAGGAACAGGGAGACAGCGTTGGATGATTGTGGACGAAAGAATGGTGCAGGAGTGTGGAGGGCAGGAGGAAACAATGAGCTGTATCTGGTTCTCATACTAAGTGCACAATTAGAAGAGTATAAGCTAGACCTGAGTCATCTATGAGAACAGTGTGTGCTACTGTGCTACTGGAGCATTAGACAGTTTAGGATGTTACCTGTTTCCTGTATTTTGGATGACATTATTACCATTGTTAAAACTGTAAATGTAAAACATGAAAATGATTCACAATCAGAAACATTTGCTTCAGATAGATGATAAAAAAGACATTATTTTCGCTGCATCACTAATTTATATAAATTATCCAACTAATATGAATTAAATAAGGAAATGAAGTACTCTGCTTGAAAGATATGTTAATTTCTCCTCTCATCTTTAACCTTTCTTTGTTTTTTTTAATAATTTGCAACAATACAACCTAGGCTGTGACCGATACAGCAATTTTAGTGTTTTCTATGCTACCATAAAAAAAGTATATTAAAGAGTACATTTTTTCCAAGTTCAGCAACAGTTCCCCTTCGTGTTTGTACCATATACAGTATTTTAGTACAGGTGAAGAGTGTGTTGATTTCCATTAATGTAGCAACCCCTGTTTCAGACTGTACCATCTATCAGCAACGGATCTATCCCAGAAGAACACATCCACTGGCATTAATTCATAATTGCAGGCTAGAGAAGACAATCTTAATGGGTCCAAAGGTTGGAGAGTAAAAGGAAATCCTGAGAGCTAGTGCGTATGAGAGGGACTGCTCACACCACTGAGATGATGTAGATTTTCCATGAGTTTTGCTGTAAACAAATGTTGTACTATGCGCTTAAAGCTTGTACATTATGTTTGGTCTGCGTTTCTCATGTCATGTCAGGTATCAGACAATGATGACAAAGCCTACTGTATGCCATGACTTTTTGCTTTTATGGAAAGTATATTAATTACTTCACTTTCAGAATTTTATTATGATAATTATTCATGTGAAAGCTCATATCATCTCATGACCTGAATATACCACTCACCACGTTTTTACAGGAACAAAATTGGGAGCTGTTAGATACATTTTGCTGTAGTATGCCTATCTTCTTGATAATATACGTCTACTTTGATTTAAATGCCTTGGCACTAGAACGTGCACTCGCATCAAAATTCTTTATTATGCTCACCTTTCAAGAGATTAATTTTAATAGCTTCATTCAGCTTTAACATATTATTCCTAAAGTGTTGTTATCAAATATGTACATTGGTTTTAGCCATGTACATGTTAACTGTAGCTGAAGGTCGATCACTATCAACACATTACATATGTCTTGACTGAGGTGATTAAACGTTGAAACTATCTTAGCCTGCTAGCTAGCATTTTTAATCCAATCCAGATTTTAACAACAGTTACCCAATTAATTGCGCTAAAGTATGTAAATACAGTATACGAATATGGATAGTATTATTATTATTTGAACATTTAGCAGTATTTAGTATGGCCTTGGGACATAACTATAATGAAAAACATATACAGTGAACCTCCGCCTATCACGGGGGTCACGTTCCACCGACCCCCAGCGAAAGGTGAAACCGCGATACTGCTGAGTCACATTCATTTTTATTATTTATATATACTTTAAGGCTTTCTAAACCATTTCCACTCCCTTATTAACCTTTCCCACACTCTTATAAACACGTCCTATGCTCTTAAACACTTTCTACACTCTTAAACATACGTTATTTTAACAACATATAGAATGCTGTACAGCCACTGACCAGATGAGATGAACGGTCACTGAGCCAATCAGTGCCCAGGATACACAACACAGCGCT
>JAQMCW010000035.1:12070831-12084463 GCA_030068335.1 Chrysichthys cranchii | reverse complement strand
AAGGAGTAAATGCATGTTGACGTATTAAACATTCGGGTATCTTAGGGAAAATAACCTTTCATGATAGTGGTATTAAGCTAGCATCCATGAAACATTTGACCTTTTTGAATCATTCCTGAAAAAGTCCCACATGGAAAAGCTTTCATTACTCATTCCAACACAAATAATTCCATTATTTTTGTTGGAATGAGAATCTCTCATCTACCCAGAGATTAGTCTTAGTTGTTCTGCATTTCATTAATATTTCCCCCCCTAGTTTCTTTGTACTTTTTTCCCCAGACTGTTGGTAAAACCTGTCTCTGGCCAAGAGGGAGTGCTGTGGAGCCACAAACGCAAAAATAACCTGATAAGCTACGGTTACTGAAGGAACGGAGTGGGCAGAAGTTGCCTAGCAGCAATATCACAGCAATAACATCAGCAATACCAGTCCAAGAAGCGCAAAACACACAATCTATGGATCAGAAATCCTTGACGTATGTGTAATGCATAAAATGAGTATTACTTGAATTTTAGGGGTACACACATATGGAGTAGGAATACTTGTTAAAAAAAAAAAAAAAGATCTCTGTTTCTACAATTCAGTCTGTGCTGTTGAAGTCCATCCACTCATTTTTAAGGAGCATCTCAGTGAGGTGTTGATGGCATTTCAGCTCGAGTCCAAAGTGCCAGAAGCATCGGCATGTGGAGTCATCTCTTCAGTAATGCTCTCACTTTGGTGCTAATGGCTTAACCTTTTTCTCAGGGTTCAAGCCTCCTTCTTCTTCTATCAGCCATACTACCAGCGTGAGACTGTGATTCCACAGAGACAAACCACAGCAGGAACATATTATGGATAGAGACTATACATTAAAAGACACTAATACTGACATGGACGACACTGTAGTACAAGTGGAAATTTCACTCCTGGAACAATATGGGACTTATTCCAAGGATAATCCGGGAATCTCAATGGAGGAGCAAACCGGGAACCGAGATGAAAAGTCTTTTGCTCACAAAGATGTGGAAGTCCTCATTAAGGATAGGGATTGTAAAGGAATTAATAACTTCCTTAAGGTAATATATCCAGCTGTCATTACTCTTGCACTTGTAACCTATCAGTGCACACAGAACAGCACATCCTGAGCAGGACAGTTGTTGTATGATCTTGTCTATTTATGTAAAGGGCATCAGCTTGGCTATGAGTTAGCTGGATGATGGGATTACATCACATCACGTTCAGATAAACCATATTGCTTTAGCACTTGAAAACAAACAGTGTAACAGTGATTTATAACAAGGCATAGAAACACAGTTGTAAACATAAGTGGGCTAAACGTATCAGTGGTTATGGTGCTATACTGCCCTCTTCAGTTATACAGTGGTGTCACATGACTCCCCAGAGTTTCAACCTATTATGTCCTAGTCAAATTGTGTTGCTGATCTTATTTAACCTCCGTCTGACAGCAGACAATATCTTCATTTGAGCCAAGTGTCCTTCTCTGATGCACATCAGGTATTAATGTAACGACGAACAAATTCAGTCTTATACGATGAGGCTCAAAAGTACACAGGTGTTCAATTTTCATTATACACCAAAAGCACTTTCATTAATGGTTAATGTCAATTTATTAGGAAGGGAATTAGACTCCAACTTGTGTCACTGCCAAGAATACAAATGCAGCAAGTAGTAGTATAGTACCTATTACAAACCACTCTTACAAGCTAAAGAGAATTACCTTATAATAATGATTGGCATGCTTTAAATATTTAGGTTAATGAAATGAAATGAATGCTAGATTAATAAGGTGCTTCTCTGTATTGAAGGGCATGAACAGTGTCAAATAGTGCCCAGGTGGAAGAAAAAAACAAAACATTTTCACAAAGATTCTTGATATAGGACTGCTTGTTGTCTTTCATAGCTTTCACCTGACCTGAGCAGTGATGGTAAGAACCAAGAGCTCACTGTGTGTGCATTGTGTATCCATTCAGGTGACCTTCGAGGACGTGATTGCAGAGCCTGCATCAGTGCACAGCTTCGATAAGGTGTGGGTGTGGAGTCATGCTCTGTTCGAGGTGTGCAGACTTTGGCTATACCGCTTCATTGCCTTGCTGCTGGCTGTGCCTGTAGCACTGTCGGCTGGCCTGCTCTTCTCCCTGCTCAGTTTCCTGCACATCTGGTAAGTAAAGCGGTGCAGGAAGTGAGAAAATCCTCTCAGACATATCCATTTAAATGTGTATGTTTGTGGGATTCAGTGTATTATTGTATTGCTAGTATTATTATTGCTATTTACATCCATTAGGTAGAATGAGAAAATGCAGGTGTGAGCTGTAGCGGTTTCAGGACTAACAGCGAGTGTTAATATTTCAATATGAAAAGTCAGTAATGAGAGGCGTGATCTCTGTGATCTCTCCTTCCAGGCTCATAATTCCCACTCTGCAGCTTCTGCTGATTAACATGCACTGGTTAAAAGTGGTGTGGGCCAGTGTGCTGGACCTTGCCATCTCTCCTTTCTTCTTCAGCCTGGGAAGATTCTGTGGGTCCACCGGTATTCTCTGGACTAAAGACTAGCGTACTGCAATCCCAACTCTTGGAGATACTAAATGCAACCTTTTGACTTTACTGCATTCCCATGCTTTAGCTAGCAAAACCGGTGGTGAACTATGTGATAAAGATTCTAATTCGGTTTTGTGACCAAAAGTATCACTAGATACCTAAATGTATTTGTACAGATTCATGTTATTCTTAAATCAATTATGGAAAAATACCAAATGCATATTTAAATGTATATTTTGTCAATATGTGTATATATAAAAATGACAATGTCCTTTGAAGAATTCAATCATATGTCTTTTGTTAGGTGAAGCACTGACACTCGTTCCCCTGTTGTTATAAACATTTGACTCCAGCATGTCTAGCCATCAACAGTGTGGGGTATTTTTATACCTCTCTCCACTGAGACTCGAAACTCACCCA
Organism: Chrysichthys cranchii; assembly: GCA_030068335.1. Taxonomy (NCBI): domain Eukaryota; kingdom Metazoa; phylum Chordata; class Actinopteri; order Siluriformes; family Claroteidae; genus Chrysichthys; species Chrysichthys cranchii. The sequence goes on along the minus strand of JAQMCW010000035.1, from coordinate 12,081,510 downwards.
AGCTCACAGAACACTGCAAGTATTTCTCTCATTAGTAGACCAGCAGCGATGCTCCTTCACGCCACTTTTCCATTTTAGTGCTACAGAATAATGAGGAGGGCAAATGCATATTTCATGATGACGAACCAACTTCTGATTTGAACTCCTGAGCATTTCAATGAACGCGTAAAATCAATGAGCGTATGCTAATTTTGAAGAGGATGCTATAGATTTTATGTTTGGACAGCGTATTGAATTTTACAAGGCTCATTTAGGTCTTCAGAAAGTGTTGTGTTATAAATCACTGTGCATTCACATGCAGCCTTTTAAAATTCAGGAAGCCTTCTGCTATCTGCCATGAGGCTTCGAGGGCTGGCTTATCAACAGAAACCATGTCTGGTGTGGAATATTGCAATTATATTTCTCAAAAAAAAAAACCCAAAAAAAACAAAACAGGATATGGACATTTTGTGTATAGAATGTAGCCCTGTAATGATTTCTGTCATTAGTAAAGCAAATCAAACTCTCACCTAAAATCAATGAGACTATTCAAGGCATATTTGTAGTTGGGCGCTGATATCTGTGAAGTAGTAACTGAATTTACCCCGCAGCGTTAATGAAATTCCCATCGTGTCCTGCTGGATTGACGGCAATTCATAAATACTCATAAATAAAACAGTTACATGGTGCGGTGGAGGCTCAGTGGTAAAGGACCTGCCCTGTGACGAGAAGTTTGTGTGTTTTAATATAGTTACTACTAAACATTTACACTCAGTGGCTTGCACTTGCACTCAGTGGATTAATGAGCCTAAATTGTGGTTTGGGCTTTGTGTAAGGCGGGTGTGAGTTCTGTTGGGTGTCAGCACTGTAGCTTTTGTTAAGTGGATGTTTGTTTATTTGTTTAATCAGGAGCTGTTTTTGCCCACTTCTTGTTGAAGTATTATTTCTTCACATGCTTCTATTTTGAACGTACTCAGACATAAGCCCTTACAGGACAGATTTATAGTGCAAAGTATCATGATTTGTGAAAAATTATTCAGCTACATTGAATAAAATTTTAAAGAAAAAAGTCTATTTAATTGTCTTTGGCACATCTTCAATGCTGCTCTTGTTTACGCTTGTTTGAAAGGGCAAAAATGAAAATGCAATCACATTGTCTCAATAATATAGTATTGTGATAATGTCCAGTAGATCCACAATCATTGTTTAGAATGAAGAAAGGCCAAAGAAAGATTACGCTCTAAAGGTATTAAAAATCCCTGCTTAATATCACACTGAAGTGACTTTTTGACAGTTTTACAGCCTTTTATTGTAAGCTTTATATTTATATTATGTTACATATATTCTGCATAATATTATATTTATTTCTGCATATGATGTCCGTTAGGAAGCTCTTCCAGTTAGTGCTTACATTCACTGCATTAAAATTAGCCATAATATTTTTATTTAGTAATGCTTGTCAGAACCGGATCTCTTAATCAAAATGACGAAAAGCTCATCAGTTCCGAGAATTTACATTGAAATTCAAAGTACGTGATGGTCTTTATTAAGTTATATTAACATTAGCTGAAAGAACAGCATGATATTTCAGTTCACTGATGCAAACACTCATCTTAAGAATCTTAAGAATCAGCTGGATTTGATTACAGCAATTGTCTTACATCTTTCAGATGACAATGAGCTGTATTATACAGTCTATGGTGTGCAATCACATAATCACGGTAAGTTCAGTCAGTGAGTGTGATTGGTGTGCTGACTCTATGAGGATCTTTGTCAGTGATGAGAGACAGTGCTAACACCTGTGCTGGTGGAAGAACACAGAGATGAGTATCTAGTGTAGAATATAAGAGAGACTGATTTACGCAGAGTAGTTTACAGTCACGTAGAGAGCATGTGTGCGTGACAAATACTTTTCTCCTAAATAAAAGAAATTCTTGTTTGTAAAAAAAAAAAAGCATCGAGGCACCCATTGCTCAGCTTCATTGATTTAGATGAATGACAGGCATAATGTGGAAATATTTCCTGCATAAATCTCTCCCATAAATCCTCCGCATTAATTTAGATAAGACCTATGATAATCATATCAATACTAACCCTAGGGGCAGGTAAAAATGAATCCAGCCTCAAGATATTCTTCTCCTTGTGACCACACACACACACACACACACACACACACACACACACAAAAAAAACAATCTATAATTTCTGACATCATCTGCAGAAATTGGCTCATAAAGATTTTCACATTATGTTCTGTCATGATGATTTATCTAAAACAATTAGGTAGGGAAATAGGTATAGGTGGCACAGTGGTACTTTGAGTATCATTGCTGCTGCACAGGTCCAGAGTTTGATCCTGAGCTTGTTTGTGTGGGTTTTCTCTGGCTTCCTTGCACTGTCTAAAAATATGCAAGTATGATGACTACCTATGCTAAATTGCTTCTCTGTGTGACTGTTGGTGTAATGGAACAGCACCCTGTGTTGTCTGGATTGGCCTTAGATCCACCGTGAGCTTGACCAGAATAACGTGGTTACTGAAGATGAAACAGTGTAATGGGTATCTCAGCGCTCCTCTTACACACAGTAATTCCTTTTCTTTCCAAAAAAAGACATGTAACCAACATTTCATGCAATGCATTTTGTCACATGCTGTATATCAGCGCTAATGTGTGTAAAATATTCTCTCATAGACTTCACTGACCATGGATCCTCTATGTACTTCCAAAAGCTCATCGGTAAGTGAATAAGTAAGTAATTCGCAAGTGCTAAAGGCGTAGAAAAGTTGTAAAGTGCCTCTCATCACTGGAAGAGTTCTTCGAGGAGACTGCACAACCTGTGTGCATCTTTCATATTGCAATCACATATAAGGTGCAGATGACACAAATTTAACCTCACTACTACTATTAAACCACCGATAAGGCCTCTTTGCTCTTTGAGGATAGAGATAAGTGGAGATGAGTAACACTAGTGCGTGCACCACCAGTACTCATAAAGTATCACCCCTTGGCGGAAATTTATGCCACTGTGCAACTCCTGCCTGTTCGGCCTCACAGCTAGGTGTTAAATCTGACATGGCCTTTGGATTTCTCTTTAAGCACTGCCTTTACAAAGGGTGTGCATGATATGGAGGGTAAATGATGTGTGGCACAAGGTAAAGTACGGGGTTGAGAGACCAAGTGAGTGAGGGAGGCAGGGAAAGACAGGGACCCATTATAGAGTAAAGTCCAGTCTAGTGCAGCTGTCCTCTAACATTCCAGGCGTGTCCTCAGATCAGTGGCGTGAGGTTCAGAGGCAACTGTTCACACACTCATTCTGTTTAGACGCTCACTCGGACGGGCATCAAGTCCCCTTTATTCGGACCCCTCCTTGGCTCAACTCTGCTCCCATTCCAGTAAGTGCAGGGCCTGTGGCTAGCACCATGGCAAACCAGTACAACATCAACGAGGAGAAGATCCTAAAGGACAGACATGCCAAAGAGATTGACTTGATCAACAGGGACCCCAAGCAAATTAATGAGGATGTTGTGAAGGTACGTGGAAAGTTTGCTCTCTTTAATCTAGCGCAGTTCAATCATCTGAATATGGATTAAAGGCCTGGTTCAGTAATGAGGATTTCTGGTCTTCTGAGGTTAATGTTGAAAATATCAAAATTAGCATGAAGAACATAACATCTCCAATGTGCACAGTGTCAGTATTGTCAGATCATTTAGCTTTGTGTCCTACAGAACGGCTCTGATTAATCATGCAAACAAGCCTTTTTATTCATGACAGTTTATCTGACAGTATTACAAACAAATTGATTTAACTTGGTCCTTGGAGACAGATCTGTTTGCGTGCACAGCTCTATGTACTGTAGCTGCAAGCCATTACCCAAAAATAGCCCCTAGACATACTTCTGCCAGGACAGACTATGCTGCTTTTATTTATGGAAGGCATATAAGGGTGGGACAGCTAGATCATGGTTGCCCTTTCCGCTCATATCTCAATTTCTCATATATAAATATATATGTCATAATTCGTAAAGAATCCATGTAAGCAGTTATGTTTAGATTGAATTTAAAAAAGAGTGTATTTGGTGGGAAGCTATATTATGATTGGTGGAGTTGAATGACTCAAGCTTTATGCATGCTGTGTACTCATGTTGATAGCAACCTCCATGTGTTGCACTAATATGAAGTGACAGTATGCAGCACTCGGATCATTTCCATCGTTTTTTAATGGAATTAAAGATTAATGAGTTCATACAGTGTTTTTTTTTTTTGTACAATTTTGTACAATGAATAGTCAATTCATTTTAATAAATGTTGACTATTACTGTTAAAAGGTTTTAAATATAGCTGGAAATGATAATCGCTTATCTCTTATTCTATTCTATACTATTCTAATCTTGTGGTATAAATGCTGGAAATATTACACCTAAGAAAGTATGAACAGAAGAATTGTAGTAGCTTCTGATTCTACTTGATATCGACGCCCCTCGTAAAAACAGCCATTTGTATCTGATTTAGATGAAGATTGCTTACACCAGTGAAGCCATGCAGATGTCGTCTGAAGACTGTGCATTATTTAGTGCAGTAACATTATTAACTCTTAGCAGTGGATTGGATTTACACAGAAGGAAGGTTCGCACAAGTCAGATCAAGCCAGATATGCAAACAGTTCCTTATATTGGGGCAGATATATAGGAGCCTACATGTCCTGTTATAAATATAGCTGCTTTTCTCAGACACAGTTTAGCAGACTGAAATAGTCCAGCGTAATGCTTAGTGGAATTCACGTGAAGTTCATGACAATTCACCAGTAAAACCAGCGACTATACTGCAGTTCTCTCTTACACAAATGAGCTGTATTATTTGATCAGTGCGGTGTCCCTTTGCTCAGAGCTGTTTTGTTTTAGCAAATGCCTGGTTCAGCCAGTGGTGTCAAGTTAATGTTTGACAATAAGCTACGACAAATTAAATATGGTCTAAGCATCACAGTGTTAGCAAGGGAGGCTCTGAACGAATTACTTGACAATTACAATCTGACCTTTTGTACTGAAAGGTTGCTTCTGACCCGAGCTCATCTAATAACGTTAAGCCGCATGTTCTGCTTGGGTCTAAATTTACGAAATTATATTGCAAACATGAAACTTTATGCATTTGTCTAAAAAATCATGAAGACTTGTGGGGTTAAATTTTGTTGATATTATTATTAAGACGTCAGTACATTACAAATAATAATAATAATAATAATAATAATAATAATAATAATAATAATAATAACAGCAACAATGATGATGATGATGATGATGATGATGATGATAGTGGAACAGTTCTTTGTACATATGATGAAAAAATGTTATTTCACTCACGTGATATATTTATCTCCGATTTGCACATACACCTGTGCACTCACAAATTAAACAGTTAGAGTGCATCCCTCAATTTGTTCATTTAAAATTACTGGCTAAGTTAATAGGGTCACCTGTACAGCAGCTCATTAATGCAGATATCTAAATAGCCAATCATGTGGCAGCAGCCCAATGAGTGCATCATTGTATGCAGATACAGGTCAAGAGCTTCAGTTGGTGTTCACATTGGATATCAGAATGGGGAAAAATGTGATTGCAGTGACTTTGACCTTCACACAGGCGCTTGAGGGTCTCGTTTTAGTATTTCAGAAACTGCTGATCTCCTGGGATTATGATGCACAACGGTCTGTAGGATTTACAGAAAAATTGGGCAATAAACAAAAATCCTCCACTGAGCACAGGTCTGCAGGTGAAAACGACTCGTTGATGAGAGAGTTCAGACGAGAGCGGTCAGACCGGTCATTTAAAACTGTGGTGAGCAGAAAAGCATCACAGGAGGCACAGCACATTGAAGCTTGAGATGGTTGGGGGACAGGAGCAGAAAACCACACTGGGTTCAACTCCTATCACGAAAGGATATGAATCTGAGGCTACAGTCGGCACAGGATCACAGAAATTGAACAGTTGAAGATTGGAAAAATGGCACCTTGTCACTTTCCAATCTTTACCTGGCAAAATCACTGAGATCTACTCTTTTCCCCATAAAGGTGTATGATTTGAACATTCACTGAAACTCCTGACCTGTACCTTAATGATTTTAAGTATTGTGCTCCTGCTACGTGATTGAATGGTTGCTTGAATGTTCAGGAGTACAGGTGTTCCTCTTAAAGTGGCTGGTGAGAGTGTGCTGGAAATAAATACATTTTGAAGTCAATAGAGGAAAAACAAAGTCCTGAGTCAATAGGACAGGTATTATTAACGATTCAACAGACGTGTTAATCTCCCTGTTTAGGTAGATTTTGAGGACGTGATCGCCGAGCCTGATGGCACACACAGTATGGATGGAGTGTGGAAAGCCAGCTACACCACCTTCACCATCTCCAAGTACTGGTGCTACCGCATACTGTCTGCCGTCTTTGGTATCCCAGTGGCTCTGTTGTGGGGTTTCTGCTTCGCCTGCATCTCTTTTTGCCACATCTGGGCCGTCATGCCCTGCATCAAGAGCTACCTGATTGAAACCCAGTGCCTGAGTCGAATCTACTCGCTTTGCATTCACACATTCTGCGACCCCTTCTTCGAGGCACTGGGGAAAGTGTTCAGCAGCATACGAGTGGCGCTGCGCAAGGAGGTGTAGGGGTCACAAAAACAATGTTCTCAATGGCTGTCAGGGAAATTGGGTGTTCTTTGGGCTCTGTTTCATTTTTATAAGAGAGGTCAGACCTTGATGGGCTTAGTCCTCATCCCCATTGCCTTTATATAAACGAAGACTAGGTAGATGTACATACTGGTGACTGAATGCTGCTGCTTAGACATTTTATGAGGTGTGCTCAGAGGTATTTAGGCAGTTCACCCTGTGTTACTCACCTGTTCAGATTAATATTTACGTTGAAAAGTTGAGAGTTGACAGCAGACGACAAGTCTTACGCATTTATCTGATAAGGCCTTTTCTCTGTATACTAATTAAACATTATTATTGGGTACACGTTTATTACTTTACTGTATTCCTGTAATGTCACAAAGAAAGGAATGTAGATGAAATTGCTCATGGAATGATGCGATCCTCATGCTCTTGCCTTTATAAATGAGATAAATGTCTTGATTAATCACATATGTGTGATATGTCCTGTGCACAAAATAAATATATCTTAGAAAGTCAAGCTGTACTATTCTTCTTATTAAAAATATTAAATATGATTTTTTTTTTGTTTCCGAATCTTAATGATCCTTAATATCCTGATATCAACTTCAGTTAATAAAATACAATATAAATATTCTGGCTTGTTTTCAAAACACTATGACTCAGACTTGTTTTGTGAAAGATGCACTGATAAACTGACATTTTTTCTGAATATCCTGAAGTTAATACATTTCTAGTTAAAATAAACTATGCTTTATAGAACGGCTATTCTTTTTGGATGCTGAGTGATACCCGAGCTTTGGACATTATTGAATTAATTGCAACATTCATTATTTATTGAACCAGGGGTTATCTATTATTTGTGTTTAAGGTTTTTTTGTAACAGAATCTTTTTTTTTTTTAAAGTATAAACTGAATGTTATTTGAACTGAAAGTGAGAAGCGTAGATAAAAAAAAAAAAAAAAAAAAAGCACTTCTCCGTGGAGAGGATACGTGCCTGAAAAGCGGGAAGTGGGTTCGGCTTTTTCCTTACTCATTCTCTGGTGTTCAGATAAATGAGTCCACAGTGTTATCATTTACCAAACCGAAATTACACGCATAGAATGCTGTTGAAATCTAGAAGAACAATCTCCACTTTCACCAGCTACAGTATGCACCAGGACTCTGGCTCTGAACACGTAAAAAAAAGGACTAGCATTGAGTTTACTGATGTCTTGACATAGTGCCAGGCTAAAACATAACCCTGATATCTGAAAATCCTGATTACATAATAATGTCACCAAACCAAAGGGTGAAGCTGTTTTTCCTTTATGGCTGAATTAAAGCATGGAAATCTTTCTAAGAGCTTTCATTTACTTAAATAGATTTGAGTTAAAACATTCAGCCACAGTCACATTTGTTAACACATACACTTTATTTTCAATAAATTACTCCATATTCTGACTTATATTCATAGTAAATATAACTGCTTTTCAGAAGTAAAATTCAGTAGCCGTTTGACTGAGAGAGAAAAAAAGGATCTGTAAAGAATAGAATTAAACAAGGTGAAAGAAGCGTAATCACTGAACAATCATTTTACTGTTTGATTTTAAAAAATGAGAAATAAAGATATTCCTTTCTTACAGCATAGAGCAAATGAGAAAAATGATACCAGGTTTCTTTGCTGTTCTGCCTTCAAAGATATCTTTTGAAGATGCACTAACTAAGATAAGGCCTTATTATCGTATTATTAGAGAAACATTCAGAATTTTACTTTAATAAAACAAAGTTATCTCACTGGGGTCATACTTTCAGTTAACATCACAGTATGATTAAATGTTCTCTGCGAATGAAACTGCAAGAAGATCCTGTTCGGTGAATATAACCGAAGAATGTGAATAAGTCATAAGTAAGAAAAGTAAAAGTCATGGTGAGCTCTTAAAGGGCTCGTAGATAATAAAAAAAAATAAAACAAAACAGAACTTTGTACGCTGAGAAAACAAAATAAATGTGAATTGCTACAAGAGTAACTGTTGTCAAGTTGATACTGATGCCTTAGTACATGTCAGTAAATCCACAAAATGCATGCAGTTTTTACAAGATACTTTAAGTAACAAGAAAAGTAAGCTATGAAATAGTTTCTTTCTTTCATTGGGAATGGCTGGGATGTTGCTGAATGACAATACTGACTGAATAGCATATTTAGGCAAGAATCAGGAAAAAAAAAAAAAAACAAGCCAAAGGTTTTCAAAAAGACCTTTCTATAGGAAGCCAAGATGCAAACAGAGTTTTAATTGGAGCCAGGTATTAGCTTGGTAGCATTTATGGTAATATGTCATCTGCTATGACATTACAGTCACCAGCTCCTCATTCTGATGGTGGTCTTTTTCTTTTCTTTTCTTTTTTTAAATCCAGTCCAGGAAGTAATCACAGCGATAGAGCCAAAGTTTCCAACAGTGTCCTGATAGTGAGTTTCATTAGGCTCCTCTCAATGTGTTTACAACCATTTGCTCACATCTCTGTTCCATTCTGTATGGGTCTACGCCCGGTCTTCAGGGACGGTAAGCAGCAGTGTTTATGTGGACGATGTCTGGGTAATGCTTCTCTGGCTGCTGGTGCTCTTCATGACATAAGTGGAAGAGTTGCTCTTGCGGCTCGAGTTGTGCTCCAGGTCACAGCGGCATTGGGAGGACTTCAGGTAGTGGGCTGGACAGCACAGGAAGTTCTGCTTCAGATCATGGAATAGGTGTCCAGCAAAGCACATGTAGATCCAGGGGTTACAACAGCTGTTCAAACTGGCCAACAGCATGGAGATGATGAAGGGCATTGCTGTGAGAAGAGAGATAAACACACTTCATTTCTCTGTACTACTGAACTCAGAAAGCATTCCAGGATTTTATTTCAGTTTATTTAACAATCCTTAGCCAGCATATTTTTTTTTTAATTCCATGGAGCCATGGACCTCACGCTGTTGGTCTGTAACTACAAGCAGAACGTAATCATTTCAATCAACAGTATGCTCCATTTTTGTTTTGTGTCTGAGTTGAAGATATCCATACCTTGAGCAGATGCTTCCATATATGGTTAGGATATGTTTGCTAAAAACAAGAATTCATCTGAAAGATCCAAAACATGCAGCTCCTTCTACTATGCAGTTTCATTTGCTATGGTATTTATCTTTTCTTTTGTTAGTTTTGAGTTTACATGAGATAGAAACTTGTTTTTTTATGGTTTGGGCTAGAGTTGTACAGATTTGTTATCCAGAAAGTCTGGATGAAAGTCAGGACATACCATTATTGCAAGTTTCAGGAGAACATTTGTATAATTCCAAATGCCATTTTGGTTTTTATTCTCATTGCATAAGAACATAACAGATATTAATCCACACTGACTTGCTTAGGTCTTCTAATATTCAGGTCAGGGTTGTGGTCATCATAGAGCATCATACAAACCCATATACACACAGACAATAACTCAAGCAAGGATCAAATTGGGAGCCGTTGGGCAGCGAAGTCACCAGCATTAACAAAAAGTTGATTAAAATTGATCTATCTGATCAGGGAAAATCAAGATTTCTTTTCTGTCACTTTGTTTTCTAGTCTGATGCTGTTTTAGGCTTAAAAAAAAACCCCCGCTTTAATGGAAAATACAGGGCAAATACAGACATAAGGTTGATTTTTACACAAAATAATAACTTTTTACTGCTTTATAAAGATACTAGGCCTTCTAAACATATTTTACTATATTTTACTTCACTACATCAAAAGAGCTAGATGATATGGCCCTGCAATATGTGTGCAATCCGGACATCCATCCATCCATTACCTATACCCCAGGTAAGAAAAAAGTATGCTAAAGTGTACTTAATTTAAGTGTACTTATTATACTTCAATGTACTCATGCTATTTTCACATACTTTTTTTGTACTTAGTGTGCTAACAATATGTCATTAGTTCAACTAAAGATATATTTAAGTACAACTTAGTGTACATGACTACTATTTTGAGACACCATTAAGTTGCACTTAAGTATGTTTAAGTACAACTTTTCAAAATGCTCTAAAAATATACTT
>JAQMCW010000035.1:12045231-12057135 GCA_030068335.1 Chrysichthys cranchii | reverse complement strand
GGTCCCCCCGGAGGAGTTGGTGGAAGTGGCTGGGGAGAGGAGGGCCTGGGCCTCCCTCCTGAAGCTGCTGCCCCCGCAACCCGGCCCTTCCGGATAAGCGGGAGAAGACGAGACGAGACTATAGTAACTATACTAGCATATCAAGCCTACAATTTTTTTTTACATCATACATACATTAAACCTACTTGATAAGCTACAATATATACCCATCCATTCTTTATAACACTTGTTTTTAAAGGATCCCAGGAAAGAGCCAGTCTCAGGTGACTTTGGGAGAAAGGTGGGGTTCTCCCTGGGTAGGGTTCCAATCCATAGCAGGGCTAACACAGAGATTAACAGCCATTCACACTCATACTCAGACCTATGGGCAATTAAGAGTACCTGTATCCAGGTTACCCAACTTGCAAGTCTTCGGGCTGCCGGAAGAAACCGGAGCTCCCAGAGGAAACCCATACAGGCACAGGGAGAGCTTTCTTGTTGTGAGGTGATGGTGATAAATCTCAGTACCACTATGCCACCCTATCTAAATTATACATACATTAAACCCATACTAAACCTATTTTATAGCCACATTAGGCTACACTAAACCAATATATCTACACATCAAACCTACACTACATCTAAATTATACATACTCTAAACCTACATTATAGCCGTTATAGCTTATAGCTACATTAAACCTGCAGTATACTTGTATTATATTGCCACTATAGCTTCATTATACATACATTAAACATACACTACTCCTAAACTGTACCTACAATAAATAATAATATTTTTAGAAGTTGAAAAAGTTGGTTTTCTTGGTGAGTGTACGTACCTAGTTGTTAGCTTGCTTTGTTTCCCTGCAAAGCCTAGAGTGTAACTTTAAGCTTGAATACAATTTTTAAAATGGTGATGTGCATAAATCATATAGTAGGCTGTCGGTTAGACATACTGTAACTAGAAAAACGTAAGAGATACTACGTGTGACACGAGTGACTTGTTGCTTGCGAGTGTAAACCTAGGCTTAGAAAGTGGTCAGTAAATGTACAGTTTTTAAATGCCGCAGCAACACTGCTGTTCCTGAAGTATGTTCCCAAGGCAATACCTAGTACATCATGCTGCTGCTGTGTTGGGAATAAGCTCTGGTTAATGATGCTTTTTGTTACAGTCTTCCTTTTTGCTGTTGATGGATGGTGTAGAGGAGATAAATTGTACATGATAACCGATGGACTTCAGGCAGTTAATATTTACCAAAAAAAGGGCTCCTATAATATATGGATAAGATGGCTGATGGATGAAGAAATAAAATAAGAGTAATAAACCAGTAACTCAAGAACTTGAAAACATTAGCAACCTCAAACAACAAAGAGAAACAAATACTCAAATACTCATGCAACGTTGTTCTTGTGAAAATGAAAGAATTCTATAGTTATGCATATAGTAAAGAAGTTAAACTAAGGAGCAAACCAGTAAGTAGCTTTCTCTGCCCTATTTCCATTTGTATTTCAAGGCCTACCATCTGGCATTAATAAGCCATTGAAGTTAGAAGCACAGGTCATGCTGTATCACAGGGCCTACAGGGAGCACTGCACCATGTTCCTCAAAGCACACACGTCAAGTTCAATGTTATTCCTTAGCCGTGTTTGTTGCTTTTAGATGCTTACCTAAATGCATGTCCTAGGCTGTGTATTACCTTTAAGCTTTTGCAGATGTGAAGTACAAGCGAAAATATAATTCTCTAAAACACAGGCTCATTACTGATAAAAACAGATGAAGAAATCAAAAACATTCACTGAGAATCCAGATATCTTTCTTTTAATCACAATCTTCTGACTCTTCAGCTGGCTGAAGTAGATTTTTTGTTGTTCTTTATATCGATCACATTTAATCTTTACTAGTTTATTCTACAGGGTCAATATGATGACTGTTAATCCTAACACAAGCGCATCAAATGCAAAGCAAGAACATTCTTATAACTGAGCAAACAATAAGACGATGAAGGGCTTTGCCTTTGGAAGTGGAAATATGCCAAAGTGTGGGCTTCATGCTGTGTAAATTATGCTTCTTTCAGATTTTCAACATCAGACTGTTGTCGTGCACAAGCAGAAAGAAAGGCTAGATTCAGCTAGCTGATTCTTACGTTCAAATTCTTTATCTGTCTGGATTTCAGCATTTCTTTCACAAGTGAGATCTCACTGAACTGCTGAAAAAAACCTGCTTATTGTCTTTGTGTTGATTCTTTTTTTTTTTTTTTACAGTGCTGATCTAAATTTACGCCTACATAAATTGTTAAAATGAACAGTGCATTATCACCATAAGCAATAATAAGTAATAGTTTTCAAAATTAATGTTATTAATAATAATAATAATAATAATAATAATAATAATAATAATAATAATAATAGTACTGAAATGGCACTGTGGTGGATTGGCGACCTGCCCAGGGTGTACCCCGCCTCTCGCCCGCAGAAAAAGGATTAAGCCTCATGGAAAATAATGGATGAATAAAGCACTGGAAGACAGGAAACTTATTTTAAAAAATAGATTTTTATTGTTCAAAATCTATATACAAATCCTGTACTGAAAACAGAGAATCATGTGTAAAGGTATAAAAGGTCTATTCAGTGTTCATTTTAAACTGAGTCCAGGTGTCAGACTGGTTCTGTCTAGCTTTGAGTGCATGTTCCTCCCCGCAATAAGAGGATTCATCTCCCAGGCGCCTGCAGCTCAGCGTTAGCCTCTTGGACCGCTCTCTGGGACTCTGTGAAAAGAAAATCAGAGTTAACCTGTCTGGCCCAGCAGTAATGCCCAGCTCTACTGAGTAGAAGGAGATCTAATCGAAGCGAGTGTTACAAAAAAAAAAAGCAAAAGAACATCAAACATCTAGACTTGAAAAGCTTACACAGTGACCAGAATTAAAGTGCATATCGAAACAAGTTAGTGTTCCCTTGAGTGGTTTCATTACACTGTCATGCTCAGTGAAAGCCTATCAGTGAACACTCTACACAAAATAAAAGACGGTACTAGACCAGAGAATCCTTTGTAAAACTTCAATTCAAGGGTGAACTGGCGGTGCAGTTTGTATTGGTACTTCCTCACAGCTCTGTGGTCTCCTGAGCTTAGGTTACAGTCTGTACACAATCTCTCCATGTGTTTCCTCGGGGTTCTCCAGTTTTCTTCATTAGCTAGGCTAAAATGTCCCAATTTGTGTGTGTGTGTGAATATGGACAAAGTCCAATGAGGCGTACCGGTGCGCCAGTGTTTCTGGATCCACTGTGACCCTGACTAAGATAAATGCATAAAATTGAATTCTTTTTGCATAATCTATACAATAGTTCTATTGTTACACCACTACAGCACACCACCCAAAAATAATTTTTATACAAAAATATAAATAAAAAATAAAAAACCACGAGATCTCTCTCTCAAAAAAAAAAATTAAAAAAATTTTTTTTTTTACATGACTCTCCACTAATTAAAGAATAAAAAACACAAAAGTTGTATCAGTAGAGACAGTAATGTAGTGAACCATGCAGGATATTCAAATTTGATTTCAGCTTAATAAGAGGATTACTTGGACATCTTTAGGTAATGTGTTCTGACATGGTATTATATACACAGTCTTATATTCCTCCAGCAGTTTAGCTGCAGCCTGTTCAACTTTTTTTCCCCCAGCCTTCTCTCTGCTCAAGTGCTTCTCAGAGTACTTACCGCAGCACTGAGCCAAATCACAAGGCTCTCTTAAGAAAACTTTTCACAATTAATTAACACTACAACTAAGTAGCTTCGAGGTCAATAATCCTCCTACATCATTTCCTGCAATCATTTCAAGCAAGACAACTCAAAGAGACATGATTAGAAAGGAAGTGGGATAGGAAGCAAGCAGAAGGCAGCGAAGTGAAGAAAACCTGCTGGAAGGCAATTTCGGAATATTTGGTACACAGCACCTGTGGGAGATCACAACCTGTGAGGAGGTAGGAGGCATCGATGTATGATTTGAAGCAGAATTAACCAGCGCAATCCAACGTGGGTTTAGTAATTGATTCTGTGGCGTGTAGCAGTGCATGCAGCCCCACTTCATAACTCCTTTGCTTTAGATTAGCTATAAGGACTTGCCAGAGCCACCACAGCCTCAGCACTGAAGCGTTTGAAGTCAGGCTTCTGTCTCGAATAATCTCGGTGGATCAAGCCAACTATGAGTTATGTCTCCTTCTGGTCTCCTTTTTAAGGCTTGATTGCGTATGACGCATGCTAAAACTTAATTTCATCATCGTATGCATTTCAGCTTAGATGTTAAATACACTATGTAACCTTGAGCAGTGACTTTTCATCGCAGCTGTTTTTAAAATACACTTCACGTTCAATCAGCCCGGAGACGCACAAGGAGAAAAAAACCCCGCGGATTCACCCTTGAATGCACTCGACAATATTCAAGGATCATGCTGTCGGTGATTTTTGTATTTCTTACTTGTAAAAATGACTTGCAGAGCATGTAAAGGTGATTAAAACAGTGGTTTAAGCCATAATAAGTATTACGTGACTGACAGAACCTATTAGGAAAATGTGTTATGGTCTGGAGTGCTTGTTTGTGTTTGGATGAGCATTTCAGTCGTTTCAGAGACAATCCTGAATGCCCGTTCACTCCACCCACATCCCAGTGTGAAATCAGCATGCAAATTCTCCAGTGAGCAAAAAAAAATATGTGGTGCCTCAAAAAAAAACCCAAAACAAAAACAAAAACAAAAAAATCCTAATGACTAGAAAGTAGTAAAAACAGAACGAACACTGCCAGTAATTTTCTATGGTAGAGTAATTTATTACAGACCCCCTGGAAAGGTCTGTAAACTCAATCGTTATAAAACCTTTGAATTGTTTGAATGGCCTGCTTTACATAGCAAATCAAGTAGATATGGTTTCATTTCCATTATCAAAAAAAAAAAACAACCCAAAACAAAACAACAAAAAAACCCACAGGACAGTGAAGACATGGGACCATTCTCAGAAATCAGTATGAACAAAATTTCATGCGTTCAGCATTATAGCTTGTCATCTAAGCAGCTAAATGAGCAGCATCCGAGTGGAGCTGAAAGAGATTTCAGGACAGTCACTGCCAGTGCTAGTTAGGCTGAGCCACTAAACTGTATCTGAACCAGCACAGCTTCTGAGAGCAAGGCTTTGTGTACCAACATTTTAAATCATATTAAACTCAACCTACATAACCGTTACAGACGTTACAAATTTTCACAAAACTTTTCTAATGCTCCTTCAACAGATATAAATCATAAGCCTGGGAGATATGGGAGAAATAATAAACCAAGCCAGAAGATACAGTATCTTGTCATTATATCTGGTGAACCTGTAGCACATTTGGTTTAAAAGATTCAAATTTTGATTTATTTTGTTTCATACACACAAAAATGCACATTCTGAATCCAACTGTGAAGCCAGTATCATGAAACAAACAGAATTTTGCTCAGAGAGCATCATTTCACACTTACGGTTTAGCTGTTGCTAATAAATTCTCTACATCTGCAATTTATAGCAAATGGGAAACAATGACTATTAATAAAGACAAAGACAGAGTGTATGTGTCTTACTGAATTAATACTTCATTTCTTCCGGCTGAAGATTTTTTTCATAAGTATTTCAACATCCAATTCTGAATAATAAAGTCATTACATAATGTTGCAGCATCAAAGCAATAATTAGGCCTTAAAGGCAAAAGAAGATTTTTTTTTTTAAAGAACATTTTATTTCATAAAATGTATGTCATGAAACCATAGTTTTGATATACATGGAAAAATGTGCCTCCTAACACATGACTGAAGACTTAGTAACCAAAGATGCTCTGAGGAGGAGTTTAAAAGGGAGAAAGTAAAATAAAACATGACAGGTTTATATCCCACCAATTAGGTTCACCAGTGCAGAGTACAAGCAAATAAACCAGCAAAACACTGCTGTAATCTGAACACATCTGAAAAGGGGATGCTGGTCACACAGCAAGACACGGTGGCAGCCTTCTAGCAAGCTGCGCACGGTCAACAAGCTTCATGTTAAAGGCCACGAAATCCCACAGTGTGAAGGTGACATCTCCTCTGCATGACACACTCTCAGACTGATGACACTTTTATTACAACTGCTTTACCGGAGGGAAGCGAAGGGGCCTCACACGTATGTTTTCATTACTCCCAGAATGGCTAAAGCTCCTCAAAGCCTGTCCTCAGGGGATCCGGGCAGCCAGACTATTAATCAAAGTCAAAGCAGCCATGCAGGACAACGTGACCACCTGAAATACCATAACAATAACACCTCTCTCCCCCCCTCTCTCTCGCTCAGGACAATTATCTGTGGAGAATTTTCAACAAATTATCCAAGTTAAATATTTTCCAGGTCAGTTCCTATCTAGTGGAACTAATCAAGTTGGGTCCTCTGAAATAGAGCGTCTTTGAGTAGTGAGAGATCGCGTGCCAAGGACTTTCCTCCTTGGCTGCGATGACAGAGTTAAGGAGACTGCAAATCTAAAGAGACATGCATAAACGGAGCACGACCTTGGATCATCTATTCCAAGCCTTTTATCAGACTAGAAATAAATGCTATGGTGCAAAAGTGCTGGAAATCTGGGAAATTGGCTAGCAAGTCACTGAATAAGTGAACAGACTATTGAGGCAATTCTACTAAAAATGCGATGAAATTATTTGCATTCTAGTCCCTTTGAAGACCTTTAACGGACATTAAATATAGTTTGTAAATTTGTTGGCTGTTTATTTGACAGGAAAAAAACCCATGGCTCCTCAGGATCAAAATATGTCTGTGTATGCTAGCCCAGTCATATCAGCTAGCTAATATTAGCTTCAAGTTTAGCTTCCAGAAAAACGGCATAGATTTTAGGCATGTCTCATATCACCATAGCACGAGGTCAAACATTGTAAATTTTACAGCTGAACCCTATATGTTTACACATCTGTCCCATCAGTTTCCAAATCAAATGGGGAGGGCTGTAGACTATATACACTGTTATAGCCATAATTAAACTAGTTTCTGCTTGGAGGAAAAAAAAAAATGAGGTGCTTAGGTGATTGTGTTTATGACCAAGGACAAATACAAGACAGACACACTCACTGTTTTTCCTCCTCCAGTGCCTTTTCCAGCTCTCACCAGACTGACAGTGTTCCAATTAACAGCTATGTCAGACGGTTTATGACCAGCTGAAAGTTGCAGATAAGGGTTCGTCTAGGTGAAATCTTCGTCAGAATGTGGCGCTAAGCATTCGCTTTCCACTCCCAGAGCAGACGTTTTAAAAGGAAAACAAATAACGCAGTTGGGGGTCGGTGACAGCAATGGTTAAATTACCCTTTAGACTAAGCTGAGATGGAGCAGAGAATGTTCTACAAACAATGCTGAAAACTAATTTAGTTCAGTGGACGTCATTAAATCTAGAATTTTACACTCGTATCCAAAACTCCTGAGGTCTTTATAGACATGCTTTTCTCCTTGCACTTCCAACTATGCATCATTAACATGGACAAGATCAACCTTCTTTTTTAAATTATGAATCTTCCTCTCATTACTCATCATTCTATTATAAGCAAAGGGACCATTTGTGCCTCTGGCAATTTGGCCTGAGGTCTCGTCATGACAGAAAACTACGTCAATCATGCAGTGAGTAATTATAATTAGCATTAATTAACAGTGCTGTGTGGGGCCAGGCTTCAGAAAAGAGGCGAACTATAATATTTAATAAATAATGGTATTTGTCTACAACCACCTGTTAATGTTGATAAAGTCCTAGATGTTAATAGTTTTAACCTCCTTTTCTTTTACATAATTTTCTAAGGACCATATTCAGAGCTGAACTGACTGAAGTTAGTTCAAAAGCTATGCAAATCGACACTTTTTTTTTTTTTTTTTTAACTTGCTATCCTGGGAGGCACACTCAGAGGATTGAATTTCCATGAGTGTAACTCATGCCTTTGAGGTTGCCAAATTTTTATTTGACTATAGGCCAATTTAATTAAAACAAGAACAATTAAAGAATACATCTTTAAAACAAGCAGGCTGATGAAGCATATCAAAATTACTAAGTGAAATATGCTATATAATACCATACAATACAGACTGAAGGAGGAAAAAGAAAAAAAAAAAAAGGTGAACAAAAGTTCCAGGTCAGGTGAGCAGATAACTGTGACATGCCTCTGCATGTAAAACTGGCACGGCAGCACTTGGACCTGCAGAAAATTTGAATATGGATGTGAGCAATTTTGCCAACAACTCCCTGCTTAAGTGCCAAACGATAGCATGGAGTTACGCAATTATGCAAAATCAATAGCACAATTACCACAAATACAGAACAGCTGTTTATGCATCAGGGTAAAGTGATACTTGAAATATAATCTAAGGTAGTGACTGCTAGAATTCTCACTGAACATGCTGCTGATCACTTTGTAATCAATTGTGTACCCAAACCAGGCTTTAGACAGCTCTCATACAGCAATCCACATGACAACCTGATAACATTATTAAATTAACATCTACTACTACATCTAGCTGAAACGGATCATCAGTAACCCAGACTTTCATAATTATCTATATATGAATATGTTAGCAAGCAAAAAGATGCCCGAGTCATTATTGTAAACGTAACATTTCATGAAGCTGTATCTTTAGTCTTCACATTCTTATTAGTTGTATTGTTTAACTTGGTCTCACCAACTGCAAATTCATCAGCATGTCCATTAGCCAATTCATTGAAAAAGTTACAAACTGTTAACCTAAGCTTAACACAACAGTGACCATTGTTTTTCTTATGCTATCTTTCATATGCTATCCACCAGGAATCACTCCTGTGCGTAAACATTCTTATGAATTTCCGAGCAGATTGGCCTGATCATTTAACCATGCTTGCACAATTTTAGCAGTAATACTGAAAAAATGGTGGACATGTGAGCTATATTTATGGCAAAGTCCAAAATAAAAACTGAGATACTGGTCAAGATCTGGATCGCAGGTTCAGTTTTGTAGTCCAACTCTGCTTGACATGTAGCAGAGTAACACAAACAACTTGCCGAACCACTGGCAAAACTCTTAATTTAATAACCCAAGAGAAGTTCAAATTTAATAAGCTAAGAAACTATGATTGATATGTAGAGCAACTGAACTGCACGAGAACAGGACACTACAGGACATGAACGACAGTGTACTTGTGTTGGAATACAATGGGATCTTTTGAGAGACTGATTACAACCTACTTGTAAATGTGTGATATACTTAATACGTGACCGGTTGTGTGTATATTTTGATAGATCAGCTCCGAAGAAGCACTGCAAGGAAATCTGACGCACTGCAAGGAAAATGACAAGTTCTCTCACTCCTATTATAGATTGTAAATTAAGCCTGCAGTTACTCCAAATGCAATATTTGGTCCTCAGTCTACAGTCCCCCCCCCCCGTAAAATATGGGCTTAGAGACTTTTATCCTTAGTTACGTCCTTCTCCACTCTTAATCATTTCCTGCCTGCTGTCTTTTCTTTTTTTATCTGTTTCAACCAGCTCTCTAAAATAGTTGTTTTCAAGTCGATCACATATCTGAGCAATATAAAACTTGTAGGTTTTTCCCCGTACCGGTATGGGTTTCCACCGGGTGCTCCAGTTTCCTCCCACAGCTCCTCCCTTCAGACACAGACAGGTTAATTGGCTATTCTAAATTGCCCACAGGTGTAAATGAGAGTATGAATGGCTGTTTGGCTCAGTGTCAGCCCTGCGACAGACTGGTGACCAGTCCACGGTGTACCCCACCTTCCGCCCTAAGTCAGCTGGTATTGGCTCCAGCTTCGACATGACCCTGATGAGTAAGCAGGATGGAGGGATGCGTGCAGGGAGGGATAGATGACAGGATGGAGAGATGAAACTCAATTCTGTATTTGCTGTAACTCTCTATATAGAAAAGGACAAAATCACCACTCAACTTGCCCTCGATTTCCTACAAGCAGCATCAAGGAGTCCTCAACATCGAGAACACTGACCATAACATTTGAGTTTGAGAACCTTTTCTCCGATTATTCGCTGTCTGAAAAGATCACAAGTGGACAACCACGTTTTCCCAATCTCTGTAGATAGAAAACCTTGAGGTCGAAAATTTCAAAATTACAAAAATGAGTTTCATTTTCTCACTTTTTAGCAGCAAAATCCAGCCCAAAGCTTCACATTACTCTAGTAATACCCTGCTAGTACACAAGATGTTAGCCAGACCTGAAGGATATCTTTAACATATGATGTGAGAACACGATAGCTCATAGTCAAAACAACTCTTACTTCTTGTTGAGATCCTAAATACAGTGTGCTACCTCAAAAACATTACGAGAAGAGAATTATTATAGCTACACAAAGTCATTCTCTTCCTGAAAATTTAAACACAAGTTTCTTTCCTTTAGTCTTTATTAATGCCTGCATGAGACTAGGCCATCACTTGTTTAGATCTTCATGTTAACTACTTGATCATCATCATTTATCACCCAGTTATGTTTAAATAAAATAGTAAAAATGTGATTCAAGAGAAGTTATTTGTTAAAGTGAAAGTAGATTAGAAGAATAACTTACACAGGTAGCTTCCATATGGTCTTCAATTGAAAACATCAGAAATGGAGCTACAACACAAAACCAAAGAAATGTTTGCTTTTAGATTCAGGAGTGAGGCGGAACATTTTGGCTATCAGAACATTCGAGAAGCAATCAACAGCCCTGTTCCTGGAGATACATTTAGTTCAGTTTCCAACACTATCCCAGCTAAGTTGATCTGACTAATCAAGCAGATGAATTTTCTGGGGCAGGTGTGTGGAATAAGGGCAGGGACTGATCTCTTAAGGAACAGGGCTGGGGATCACTGCTACAGGGGGTAAAAAAAGGACAAGAATTCAATCACGAGACACGCTCATGCAAACCTCATGTGACGACATGTAATAGAGTCAATGCATGTCCAATGCGTTTGGAATGAAGCTGTCTGCTTAGATGATTGCCTCTAAAGCATTTGCTGGTTCTTCAAACGCCAATCTATATTAACAAAGAGGGGGCAGGCAGAGCCATTCGTTGAGACGGAGGAAGATTAAGGAGCTGCCATAGCAGACAAAATTAATCAGTGATGGACTGCAGATGTGACCGTTTCCCTTCAGGAGTTTCATTAATCACTGTTCAAGTGTAGCACACATTTCCTATATTTAACTTGTAGCTTAAAAATACAAACATGATGAACACAAGGAAAAAATACCAAATAGTATTGAGACTCTTACAAGTAATATACCAGTTAGACCTCTACAGGTTCTCAACAATCCATCAACTTCTCATTCTGGCATGCAGGGAAAAACAAGTGTGTCCCTAAACCTGGGTCTTCTTCGGGGTTGATTACAATATTGTGCTGCACTAATGAAAAGCACACAAACAGAACAAAGCCACTTTCAGGCCAGGACAAAGTGAGGAAATTGCAAACCTGGAGGTGGGGTGGTGAGCAGAGAGGCATTGCCATCAGTGTAATGAAGAGCCAGTGCAAGCAAAATTGAGGCAGTGAAAGACATTGAAAAAGTCTTTGGCTTCCTATAATGTTTTTAAGATTGCAGGTGATTTCATGCAGTCACTCTGAAAGCATTATCTGGTCCTCAGTTGTTCCTCTGTAATGTACTGTATATGCCTGCACATTTTTGTCCTTGAGTATACTCTACTCCATTCTTAATCTTTCTCTGTCCATATTTCCTCTTCTTCGTAATCTCCTTTCTTCCACCTGCTCTTAAAATATAGCTGCTCTCAGTGAACCAAGTTCTGAAGTGGGCAGAGTGATGATTTCATTTTTGATAAAAAAGAAAAATTGTGGAATATTTATATATATATATACACACACACACACACACACACACACACACACACACAGACGTGGACA
>JAQMCW010000035.1:12016536-12028674 GCA_030068335.1 Chrysichthys cranchii | reverse complement strand
TTTAGCCCGGAGGACACGGCGTCCATGATTACCAACAAGAATGTCAAATTTGGACTCGTCTGACCATAGAACACTTTTTTTCAAGCACTTTTGTGTATGCTATTGTTTAATTGTTTCTTTGTTGTCCTTGCACAGTTGGGCAAATGTTATTTTTCTGTGTGTGCTTAAAAATGCAAACCTTTTGCTTTTTAGAAAGTAATACACAGTTATAATTGTGTATTATTAGGAATTAAGATGTGAAAATTAGAGAAAATATATAGATAATTGAATGATCCATGCAGTATTTAAATCACATTTTCAGGGCATCAGAGTCAAATATTTTAAGGAAAGTAAAGCATTTATTGGGTGAAATAAAATGTAGTGCAACACAGTATAAACTGATGCGTTGACGCAGATTTTTATTCACTCACTCACTCACTCACTCACCTTCTGATGCTTTATCCCATTCAGGGTCATGGGGGAGTCTGGAGCCAATCCCAGCTGACTTTGGGTGAGAGGCAGGGTACACCCTGGGCAGGTCGCTAATCCAGATTTGTATTTATTAATTAATTTATCAATGTTACTCAACAGTGTTTCTGAAGAGTATTAACAATGGGCCATGGATTTCTGAGAAATATATGTTGAATATTGAATGTTGAATCTGAGAATGTTGTGCTTTATTCCACAAAGATATGACAAGCTGGTACAAATTATGGCAAGCCTGTGTCTATGAGTAATCTTGTATTTACTCTGAAGATTAAAATAGCATGAGCCCTGCTTTTATGACGATTTCAGACTGATTGAAGAAATATGGACGTCATTCTGTTTCTCTGTTTTTCTCTCAGGAAATGTGTAAATGTCACAGTCACTCCTCTTGTGCATCACCTTGTTAGGCAGACTGATTAAGTAGCTGTAACCTAGGAGCGTATATCATCAGCACTCACTTCTTCTTTCACGGGTGCAAAAACAGACGCTGTGAAATAGTCAACAGCACAAAGCCTTTGTTATTGTCTTGTTGGTTTTGGCTTATTTTGAAGAGAGTGTTTATTAGTTTACCTAACAGAAGACCATCAAGGTTCTGCTATCCTATCCTTGTGGATTCTGTGACACATAGCCAAGAAGGTCCACAATTAAAAAAAGGTTTATTTTGAAGGAAATCAACTCACCATTATCATAAGTGTTGCAGAATATTATTGTATATACCGTATTTAAATAAGAAGCCTAACATTTGAATTGTTGGGTTATGTTAATAAAATCAAAATGTTTTGATGGAGTACTGAGTAATTATTGTGTGTGTTTGAGAGAGAGAGGGAGAGAGAAAGAGAGAGGGAGAGAAAGAGAGAAATGTACGGAGTATTTTGAGTTTCTTTGGGTTATATTTGAACTTAATAATAATAATAATAATAAATAATAATAATAATAATAATAATAATAATAAGAATAAGCATTGTGATTGTTGGTGTCTCTGCTTTTCAGCATGTCTGCTTTCCAGACAACGATACGATGGCCCGACTTTACAATGTGATCCGGTAAAAATTGTAAAATAATTAGAAAATATTTAAAACAACAGCATAACAGCGTATTATGTACATGGACATTCAGACGACACCCGGAAATGCCACACTCTCTCCCATAACTCAGAGTTAACTTGTGTATCGGTGTACTGTGCAGTGCGTTACCTTGGAATTTTTTGAGATTGTTAACAGAACAGCTTCAGTGGCGGCTGTCTGTAGCTCGGTATTTGTGTAGCGGGGTGTCGTGGCTGGACGGAGCTCAGAGACAGTGTGGCTGCATACATCATACAGGTGAGTGGATCTATCTGGCAAACTCTCTCTTTTGACAGAAATGTGATTTAAATGAAATCTTGCTTAAATGTTAACTTGCTCCAGAGCATGAAGTATCGGTCTGTTAGCAAAACAGAGCACATATAGAGCTTGTAGCCCCATGGAGCATGATACAAATACTCTACCAAATAAATATTAAAACAACTGAACTTCAACTGATAACATAAATACATATTCTTTAAAGCTAAAACAACACAACAGGACTACACAATCACTCATTTTACCATATTAAAACTTTACAATTCATTTTCATCATGAGCAGCATTAAACACGCCCCTCTGCCTGAACCAGGAAGTAAGCAACAGCATAAAGATGGCAGTCTTAAAGCGACAGTACCCAGAATACGGACACTTCCAAATTGCACTTTTTTCTTAAATGGGACTGTGGTCTGAAAACAAATATTTTAACCAATCAAATAAAAGAACATTTGAGATGTTTGCGAAATTTAAAACAAACAGGAAAAACAATAAATTATAAACAAAATTATAAACATATAATTTCAACCTGAGATAAATAAGCTAGGCTACACTAGGCTGAGATACCTAAGGTAGGCTAAGTGGTTCAGGACAGTCGTTCAACTTACGATATTTTCAACTTATGATGGGTGTGGCCAAGCGCATCTCCATCGTAACTTGAGGACTACCTCTATATATATATATACAGTATACACGCACACAGTGGGTTACAAGAGTCTCAGACTACATGTGAAAATGCTTGTGCCTGGCATTCTTTTTCATTGTAACACAGAGCCTTTTTATTACAAATAATATTACATATAACCTGAGTGCTACATAGCCAAGATGTTGCTTATGCACTCATGATTGTCCACATTCACAGATTTTAGATGCATTTTCCTAACATTCCCCTTTCAATTAAAATAAATTGCTGGCGGAAGCCGGCTTACGTAATGTTGAATAAGATTTTTCATAGCATTCGGGGATCCCCCCCATCTTTGTGTTCATACGCTGCAAATCTGATACTGTTATTTTATAACCTTTATACATTTACTTAATAACAGAATCATTCATTAACCGAGGAAATTTTAAACCTCTGTACAAACGTATAGCAATAAAAAGAATCTTTCACTATGTATTGTTCCACTGTTACGAAATGACATTGTTTCAAACGGGACAATACATACTTTCATTACATTTGGAAATAACTCTGATGAATGCCATCGCACTCTTTATTATGCTTTTAAGTCTAGCTGAACTAGCTGTCTTGTAAAGACCTCATCAATAATACATGGCCTTCTCTCAAAATGCACTACTAAACTCAGTGGGAAGCAGGGCTTTTCAAGAGCAGGAAAAACAGCAAAGGCAACCTGGAAAGGGAGGAGGGTTCTAAAGCTTCAGAATAAATAGCTTTCAGAGGTTCTGGGTTTGAAAAGTAAACAAGCCCTTGTCATTCTAAATTCATGTAAATGGCATTCTTGAAGAAATGATGCACTTTCATTACGGGCATATATCATACAGGTCTAAGCCTAAAATTATTCACATGAGAAGTATTTCTATGCATGGAAGATTGTGCGAAAAGTTTTAGTGCTCTAAAGACAAACAAGAGAAAGTAGAAACTAACCAACTGTGTGGGATTAGAGCCACAGTGTGACCTTTTTCTAAATTCTGCTTTACATGAGTCATGTCTAAAACTTGTTAGCCGTGCTATAACAAAAGCTAGCACTCCTGGTCAACTAGTGTGCAGAGACACCATGCATGGATGAGTGACACCTTCTGACTGTTTGTAGAAATGAATAGATGTCTTCTGTGAGTCATCCAGTTATCTGTTAGTGAGCAATGAGGCAATTCTCATTTTAAAGCTAATTAAAATACTAACTGGGGGCAACTCGTTTAACTAGTGATTTATTTTTTATCGTTCGTCCACATTCCGTTATGATGTCTTTCATTCGATCTGGAATATGCTCTGGGAATATGGTCAGATGCCTGATGCAGACAGTGTATTCACAGCCAAGAGTTTGTCATTGAAATGAGTCACCATGCAATCATGTGAATGACTTGTGCATCTCAAGTCAGGACTGTTTACTCTCTGTGTTCTCCCACTGTGTGCAGGGAAATTATGTTAGCATCTATAGACACTACTTTGGCCAACAGCTGGCCCAGCATTGACACAGACTGACAAGACAGGACAGATGGTCCAGTGTTTACCTCCCCATGTGATCTGCTAACTGCCAGGCTGCAATCACCTTGCTGTATCCAACAAATCGCACAATTTGTATCTCACAGTTGGTCAGTGTCTGGCCTGTGCCACTTATGCACTTTAGCATTTCATTCAATATAAAATTGCCTTCTAATATTAATATGTGTCATTTCCCATTTCGTAATTAGCTCATCAATCATCTTTGCTTTCCCCCATAACCAAAAGACTGCTAGATATTACCTTTTCTGGTTTTCCCTTTCTTATGCCTGCTGTTTACTGCTGTGTGTGGTCCTGGAGCACGTCCCACTCCCTGATGCTTTCTGAGATTTCGGAGATGGCCACTGTGCTGCCTTTTGAGCCACAGAGTTGCATGCAATTACCTGGCCCTCCTTCCAATTGCGAATTTACAGACAAAAACATGTTCCCTTTAAACCTCACTTACAACCACAGACCATGTTCCTTTCACAAGTAAACAAGCTCAAACACTATCCTGTGCTGTGCGGTTTCCAAGAGCAATTTGTATGGAGCTCAAATGCTTGGATTGATTTATTATCAAGGCCATAAGGCTCATGTCTGCATAAACTAATTGGATCTGGTATTTTAATCATATGTGCTGAATGAATATGTGCCAGAGGCACATGTTTCGTGATAGCTCATCATAAACAGATGAAACAAGACAGCAGAGCACGGTAGTGGAGACTGGCAGATGTCTATCAATTTGTATGTTCGTTACACAGTGGTACTGTATACAGTTTTCTCCACTTGCTTTATTGTGCTGGCATGAAGTCATAGACAAACAAAGACAAAGAATCAATCCTGCCTCCCAGTTCCCAGCAACTATATATTCATTCCTCTGCACACATCTGTGATCATACCTAGTACAATATATATTTTCTTGCAGTCATGTTAAATCCCACACCTTCTCCTGGCTTCAGAGCATGTGCACGTGTTCTTCCCTTTCAGTGTGAGCTATAATTAGCCACCTGCATTGATCTGTTAAATGCATCCTGAATTCATGGCAGCAAGGTGTCTGCCAAACACCTCTAATTCAGACCAAGTACAGCACCATCAGGGCCTCAACGCAGCAGCGCTGCATGGAAGAGGTATGGTTGTCATAGTAGCATTATCATGACATCACTAGAAATTTTAGCAGGTTAAAATGAGAGTGGCAGATATCAGTTATCAGCAATATGAACATGCCTTTTTTTTTTTTTTTACTTAATTGGCATTTCTTTGCATTTGACTTACACAATATGGCTAACATTGACTCTGTGTCAATGCTTGGTAGACCCAGATTTGGCGACAAGTCATCTGGGATCTGTCTCCATCAGCTTTGCACATCTGGATCCTAATATGTTCATTTTTATGGCAAATGTGGTCAAGCTCAAGTCATTCCTTTGGTAAATAGGACTTTTCAAGTCTTGCCACAGATTCTCCATTGGTTTAAGGTCTGAGCTTTGACTGAGTCAGTCTACCACATTCAGGTTCTTGGTTTTGAATTACTCCAGTGAAGAATTAGCAGTGTGATTAGCATTGTTGTCATGTCTGACGGTAAATCACTGCCTCAAGACTCCATCTTCCCCTCAACCCTGACCAGTTTCTCAGTCTTGCTGATGAAAAGCAAAATAGGTCCATTTTATTCAATCTTCTTTCCACTCAAACATAAAGTCCAGCTTTATGGCGTGTCAGAGCTATGATTGTCCGATGAACAAGTTTTCCAATCTTTGGAACTTTGGATCTCTGCAACTCCTTCACAGTTACCGTTGGCCTATTGGATGTTTCTCTAACTACTACCCTTCATACCCAGTCACACACTTCCATGGATCAGTCATATTCTTACCATTTTTTAAATAATGGATTTAATGGTGCTCCACATAATGTTCAGATTTTGAGATATTTTTTTAATAACCAGATTATGACTGATATATTTGGAAAACTTTGTCCTGGAATAGCTTTGGTAGCTGATTGGTCTTCAGGACGCTGTTTGTTTCGGTATATAATAAAGAGGAACCAGAAGAATGGTGAAGATCCATGAGTGAGAGGCTTAATACAAAAAAAATGTGTACAGTTCAAAATAGTCATAAACAATTGTGAGATCTGGGTCATACATAATAAACTTTGGCTTCCCAGGTTTGTCAGCTGGGATATCAGAAGTCTCTCCAGACAAGAGGCTTGGTTAAAATCTAGGCATGCAAAGGGGTTTAAATTTGTGGAGAAGTGATTCAAGGAGTGTTGTGCATACTGTGCCAGTGGGAGGTGATGGCTCTAGTTGTTTGCTGCACAATAGGTTCACATGAACCCCCGATTTGTCTGTTTAGGCATTCAGTTTGACTGTTGGACTGAAGGAGATAACCTTCAGGAGCTTGGTCTGACATTAATAGACATTTCCAGAATGCATGCCAAACTTGTGAGGTGAACTGCACTTGTGACATGATGTCCATGATGCCCATAGTATCTGCAGACCTCCTTTAAGAAAATTTCAGCTGCTCCCATGGCTAGAGGAAACATACACATGGGTACCAGGGGACAGGCTTCAGAAAAAAGGACCAATTATGGTTAAAATCATGTTGTTTTGGGATACAGTGTTCTTTCAGAGGGTGGAATGCTCAGGTGACCTGCTTTGACCGCTCACAATCTCCTCCAAAAGTATTGGGACAGCAAAGCCTGTTCCTTCGTTTTTGCTGCAAATTGAAGACATTTGGGTGTGCAATAAAAGGATGAATAATAGAAGATAGATCAGAGCTTCCACTTTTGTTCCCTGGTATTTATATCTTGATATGTTAAATAACGTAGAACATAACACATTTTGTATTAAACCATCCAGTCTTTCAAGTGAGCTAAAGTATTGGAACACGAAATGACAGGTGTTTCTTGTTACCCAGGTGTATCATATAAGATTGATTGTTTAATCAATAAGTAGCCCTGGACATCTACTCTCAATTTAAGCTTTGGCTTTCACCTGTGAAGATTGCATTTGTAGAAGGATAGACAAATATGAGAGCTGTCTATAGGAGAAAAGCCTGCCATCCTGAAGTTGAGATAAGGGGCATATTCATGCAAGGTATTTCAAAAACATTGGACATAGCCAGTTCCACAATTTGAAGTGTCCTGAAAAAGAAAGAAACTGGTGAGTGGGAGAAACCCCACAAAGTAGACAACAACTAAAAGTTGCTGTTGTACATGCCAGGAATGCGTAACCAATGAAGAAACAAGAAATAAGGTGTAGTCTGGCTTGATGCAGTTACTGGGAGCAAGGGATATTCAACCAAATATGAAATATTTCTGACGTCATTTAGTTGAAAACATTCTGTTCCGATACTTTGGTTTGATACAAATGTTCTATGTGTTATGTCCTATGTTGTTTAACAGATCTTGGTGTAAATACCAGGGAATAAAAGCTGAACTGCTGAAACTCAGATCTCTTTTCTCATATTCATTTTATAAAATCTCATACGCAAATGTCATCAGAGCACAGCAAAAACAAATCAATTGGCCTTTCTGTGCCAATAATTTTGGAGGCGACTGTGAGTGTTTTGGGTTTCCATTTTAGAAGTGACATCACCTAAAGAAATTTGCAAGCATTAGGAATCTTTGCAGTTCTTTTGTGGTTTAGTGTTGTGGTCAGGAGGTGACTGTTTCCACTTTTGCTTTATCCATCTCCACACCAAGCTCATCCAGGCTCTAGCCCAGAAACCTAACTGAGAGTTCATGAAACTTACATTTTTTTCCAGCTCGTACCTATATAAAAGTAAAAGCTCTGAAGAAAGAGATGCGTGTTTCCTGAGTCTTCCTGTCCACACTCTCACACACAGTGCACCGCACTAGTATAAGAGGAATAAAAGACTTCAGCACATCCTGTTATAGGATAATCACTTGTCACAATAGCTACTTGCTAAAATACAACGTAGATGATGTTTCACTGTATCGGTTATTGAGTGATGCTAAGAGATGTACTTAATTACTATGTGATTTATCTTGCTGAGGTAATATTGAATGAAGCAGTCAATACATTATGACTGGTTTCACTGTGATGTGCAGCAGGAGACAGGGCCATGCTGTCAGTTATTCAGTCTGTGAAGAAGCTGACTCACTTTTAAACACATCTTAAAAGAATGTTCACCACAGTCCTTTATCAACAACATGCAGTGTATTAAACACTTTCTCCTAACAGTTTGTTCCACAGAAGGACTTTACAGAGATTGAAAGAAATTCCTATTGATTCCCATTAACAGACTCAACAAGCCACCACAACAATCTGCTCGACAGAAGAGGGAGGTAATTGTGGTGGAGGATAGGATGTGGGGAGCTGGTATATAGGCACAAACAACAAAACAAGAACAAATAAAGCCTTAATCGCTAAAAATACTGACTACTCCTCCCAGAATGCAACAGTAATATTAATATGGCATATATGATTCTTTTATACAGTATATGTTGGTCTCTCAGAAACATATAAGCCCCTATGTGAGTTTGGAAGTAGAACAAACAATAATTTAACATTTCAGTAAAAAGCTTTTGCTCATTTCTGATAGTTCTTTTTCCATTAAAAAGTTCATCTTTTTAAGCTTTGACTTCAGTCGGTACATAAATACATAAAAGCACCTTTCCTGTTACAAATCGATTCTAATCAAATGCATACATGTATGAAAACCCATTATGCTGCTATATTAGGAAGTAATAGAATCTTAAATTAACCCATTAACCGCCAAACGTTTCATGTATTTCTATTAATTTACATCCAAATAGTAACAAAAACATCTACTTTCAAGAAATATGACTGTTAGTTTTTCTGAAATTTAAATTTTTAGTCAAAGTCCCAAATGGGGATCATGGCACATGCCATCTGTTTTTTATGCCATTCAATACATGATCCCCAGATGGGGACCACGGAAGCTAATGGGTTAAAGTGACTATATCTAATAATTCTCATATTTTCTATTTTTAGATTTGTTTGTAGTATTTTCTAAAAAAAAAAATGCATTTTAAAAATTGTTTGTCTTATCCCATTGAAATTCCATGTGGCTTATATAAGATTTTATATAAAAATAAAAAAAAAAAACAACTGCCAATGCAATCAGATCATTTCTTTATTATATATATATATAATTGTTATTATTAATATAGTATAATTAATATAACACTATGCTATCTCTGAGTGGCCTTGGGAGTGAATTTGGATGCTTCCGAGTGAGAATGCTTCAAAGAGCCTCAAACCTTTCCACGCTTCTGAGAGCAGCATAGAATGAATGTATAGGTTTTTGTTTCTTAATATTTCCATAGTCAAACCCAGAACTTTTTCCTGCTAACTGATATTCTTTATATTTCACAAGAGCTTTTCATTAACTAATTGCCTAGCAGTTCATTTGTCCCAGTAAATTAAAAAATGAGACAAGCTAGCGTAAAGCAGCATGGAAATTATTAGAATAATCCCTGTTCAGACATAAACAATTACATTTAAACTTAATTAAGAGGAGTGCACATTTAGTACCAATCTGTTGACTGCTGCTGAGGAAATGCCAAATCAGACCAACCGAGTGCATGTCAGCAAGGATCCCATTTTCCCCAGGACACAGCGTGTGCTCTTTTTGTTTATGTTCCAAAGATGGGCAAGGTTCAAGTGGGACACAGAAATGCTGGTTCAGGATGGCTTGTTGTTCTCTGCTCTGGTTTTGCTTGACAACCAGATGACTGGAAAAACAATCCAATCAGTCCAATTTCATTTCTAAGCCTGTCACGGTGAAGACTTTTTGCAGACTCATTATACAACCACAGATTGGCCAGTTTATATGAGATAGATTTTAGTCTTGGGATTTATCCTGTATGACAGTCAGGATGCAGAGGGATTGCAAAAAATAAACCAGCCTGACAGCCAAGCAATAGCTTGTTTCAGTGAACTGGTAATAGTTAGCAGAAAGATGTGACTTATTATTCAGTAAACCTGTTCTAATTAGGTTACATGGGAAGAAACATAGCAGTTAACATGTTACAAATGAAAAGCACAGTGTTACAGAACCACTGCTAGCATCTCACACCACCACTGGTTGGAGTAAATCTGTTTATTCTTGAGTATTTCTCTGCATCCTCCTGAAATGCATTCCTTTTTTTATTAACTTTTTTAAATTTCATCTATTTTTCTGTGCTGTCTTTGTTTTTTCCCCTTGACCACTGTTATATGCTACACTGTACCAAGACGTGAAAAGTCAATGGTAGAAAAATTAACAATTTCTACTCTAGTCTAGTCAAACAGACGTATTACCTGACAACTTGCAATTCGAGGAAAAACAAGTCGCAATTCTGGGAAACCTCTGTGCACTATTTAGCCTGGGGTTTGCTGGCTTTTTCCCCTAAATGACTGCAAATAGATTTTTTTAAATCTGTTTACACAACACCTGAGTAGTTGCATTCATAAGTGTATCAGTGTCTCACAGTGTCATGAAACAGACTTTAGGAGGATGCAAATTTTTTTTTTAAATCAGGCAAAATCATTACCAAATAGGGGTCCGGAGATTAACAACCAACAATAATCAAGTAAAATCCAAAAATTAAAAAAAAAAACAAAAAAAAAAACCCAGAATAATAATCATTACAGCAAGGCTTGACGTCAGGCAAGAATACACTGAGCAGTTTACCTTGTGCTTATATATTGTTGGTGGTCTAGGGTTGTGCTGTCAGTTATTGGGTGACTATGAACTTGAAGTGTGTGTGTGTACTGGGAATCATGGTCCATTGCAGCCATGTTTGAGGCTGTGATGTGTTCTTGGAAGGGGAGTTCAGATTGGATTCCAGCAAATACCCCCCACACATTGTAACAGGGTCAAGATAATGGCTGAGTGACAACGAGAAGATAAGGCTCTCAAGAAGCACCATATTCCTTGGATTGCTATTTTCACTTGACCACTGGCTTGTGGGTCGTACCCAGACATGAGACTAATGGAGTTAAGACAGGACCATACCTTCGAAATGAATATTGTCTGTGACCCCTTAGTACCAGATCACATGATTAAAGATTAGTTCTGTACGTTCAAAAGCTATGGAAAGGCCAGGCAGAGGGACAAGGCCTTAGAGAATTTATCTATGACCTACATGATTACTTTGTTATGCTTTGACTAGATTTGGTTGGTTATAAGACAAAGGATGTGTGGGACCATGGGTATTGAGGAAAGGGTAATTGCATGAGCTTACCACCTGGTAGTATGTGGGGCATCCCACACACTTTTTTGGGCATTACCTCTAGCCATCAACTCTAGCTTGACGTTCTTGGAGCCTGGTCTGTACAAAAGCATGAAACTGAACCTGGTGAAGAGCAAGGCTCATTAGGCTTGGTGAGGGGTTAAGGTGCTTGGCTGTTTTCAGGTATTCAAGGTTCTTATGATCAGCAAATATTGTTATAAGGTGAGGGAATCCCTCCAGTCAGTGGCACCACTCTTCCAGGGAAAGCTTAACTGCCAGTACCTCATGGTTCCTGATATCATAAACTTTTTGGAGAAAAATTCCACCAGGTTGAGTTTGGATTTCTTGCAAAGCATTGGGACAACACGGCTTCCACTCGTTATTTATAAAGGCATCTAACTTCACGATGAAGAGCTTGGATGGATTTGAGTGCTTGAGAATGGGAGCTGTGGTAAAGGCGATCTTGAGCTTAGCAAATGCCTCACTGGCTGTTTGGTTCCATGTTAGTCACTTAGGGCCATTCTATAAGGGAGCAGTGAGAGGGTTGGTGATGGAGCTGCAACCCTTTATGGACCACCTGTAAAAGTTCACAAAGCCAAAGAAACACTCAAGCTCCTTAATCGTTGTGGGTTTTAGCCACTCAGTCACCATAGCCGCCTTGGCTTCGCTGAAGGCCGTCTTCCACTTGTCACCCTGTCAGATGCACATGAGATTATATGCACTATGGAGCTCAAGCTTAGAAAATACCTTGGCTGAGCAAAGTTGTTCAAGAGCTGAGGTGACCAGTGGGAGAGGATAAGGATATTTTTCTGATTCAGTCCACTATAGTCAATGCAAGGAAGAAGCCCTCCCCCTCTTTTCTCCACAAAGAAAATACCTGCTGAGGCTGGAGAGGTGGATGGACATATATATACATATATACAGTGGTGCTTGAAAGTTTGTGAACCCTTTAGAATTGTCTACATTTCTGCTTAAATATGACCTGAAACAT
>JAQMCW010000035.1:11998898-12016436 GCA_030068335.1 Chrysichthys cranchii | reverse complement strand
ATGATGGCAAGCCGTCCTGGCCCAGATGCAGCAAAACAGGCCCAAACCATGATAATACCACCACCATGTTTAACAGACGGGATATATATGACTTAGGTATGACTAAAACGTATGGTATAGAGAAACTCTATATACAAATCAGACACAGCCCATTATCCACCTTCCTTTCTTCTTTTTTAATACATCATGTTTCATATAACAGAAATTGCAAAAATGAAAGTTGCTTTGTGCCCTTCCCACTTACAGGCATTCTTATTACCGACCACCTGAATATGCCTACCACCTGGACGTCTATTCATCTTCATTTCATATTCACAAGGACTCCAGAGTAAATTTAGATCAGCTACCCCAGGTAATCCTTATGTGTTGATGCATATGGAGTATATATCTTCTTTCTTCTCCCTTTCATCCACCCCTGACATCTCGCTCATTTTTTTTTCAAGTATCAGCCTTCAGTCACAGTCAGGAGGAAGCCCTGATCAGCTCCAGACTTCAAAAGAGGATTTGGGTTCTGTGATGCTTGTTGGTGGAGATCTGATGTATCTAGTGTTGGCATATCCTCATACCCACAGATCATACCAAGCCCCAGAGAGAAAACTGCAACTTTCATATACCATCCATTCCACTACATGTGCCATAGTCATTTGCAATAACATATAACATAATGATTAATAAAAATTAATCTAACCTGTACTAATTATAGTTCCCAAAACTGTGGTTCTCATCAAGATGTATTTCTTTTATTTGATGCTGACAAAGCATGAAGACACTGCAATGAGTAGAAATGCAGAAATACAGTAATCTCAATTCACCTCTGATCGCTGAATTAAAAAATGAAAACAAAAAGATCAATGGTGAAATAAATTGTGCATTCAGCAAAAACAGGGACTCTGAAAGGAACATAATAATTTTCATGTTGACAATTTTTTTTTTTTTTTTTCATTTATTAAAAAGTCTCTTGGGTGTGAAAAATGAGATTTTGTATACCTGCGCTCAGTGGCCAGTTCTATTCCAATATATCAGGACCAATGAATAAAATATTAGGGTCTTATGTATGTTTCCAAAGACAATCAAAAAGCCTTCTCAAAAGCCCCAGCCTTATGGGAAATGCAATGAAAGTAGCAAGTGCTCACTGACTGCTAAGGTTTACATCAAAAATAAATCAGAAAACACTTTCTATACTGCATTACCTCTGTTTATTGAACCAGCCTTTAATATCTCAGTCTAACACACTACTGCCACCATGTGTAGCACCACTGCACTTTCGCATTATGATAAATGATGCCAATGACTGTACTGTATATAAAGGTGGATCAGGGAGTGGGTTTTCTTTAGTGGCTGGCTGCTGTGCAATTTTTTTTTTGCTTGCTCATTCCCATGTTTGTGTGATTTACATTTCCACTTTAATTTCCATTTTAAGTTACATCTGCACAAATTACTTTCAGGAATAGTGCTCTGTCATTTTTGTAAGTTCAGCTGACCTTGATATCTCTTCCAGTTTTTTTCAATATGATAAATGCATTTTATAGGAGATATACGACGATTAAAAAAGGGCAAGGTTGATGAAGTGATTGAGAGTTTTGGGTTAAGCTAGAAGATGACGAAGCTTCATGAATGCGCACATGCTTTCCAATATGGACCTGAAGGTCTTACTGAGATTACAGCCAAGCAAGCATCATTTAACATCTTGAAACCTTTTTAGATGAACAGTGTTGACAGCTTTAAACCAGTACGACTGTGCATTATACCTGCTCTCTAACTCTGCCTTGCTCATAAGTTTAATCACTTGTCCACTGCTGAGATCAAAGCTATGGTGGAGTCCGTCATGGAGGCCCCCAATCAGGGGTATATTTGATCATCTGCTTCACCTGCATCTGCTATATTCTTCTTCACGCAGAAAAAGTGGAGGTTTACATCCATGCAACGATTACAGGAGCCAATTAACAGTAACGTGCAAATAGTTATTATATATAGTGTCATGAGCACTTAAGCATCTATGAAATGTCAATCTTTTCACCAAACTTGATTTCAGTAGTGCCTGAAACTTAATACACGTTTGAGAGGGCAAATAGAAAAGTGATTTGTTCATTATGGCCAATGCAAGATGCCATATAGACTGATTGCCCCCTCCAGGTTTCAGGAATTCATTAATGCTGTTCTCAGAGATATGTTTCTACATACATTTCCAACCCCTTGATTTATCCTCTCCCCTATCAAAATGTATGTCTATCATGTAACAAAAGCCCTGAAATAATTCAGAGAAAACAAAATCCTGAGATGTGAATTTCATGTGCTTAAGGTGACTTTCCTAGTGTATGTCATCAGTAAGGAGAGGATATTCATGGATGCAGGTAAAAAATAAATGTAGACACTAAATGGCCAATCCTTAAAACCATGAAGGACTTACAGATGTCTCTGATCTAACTTTGACAAGTTGTCCTCCCTATTCGCTCTCGCCAGCTGAACGTCATTGTGATGCTGGGAACAGCAGTGAATGGCATTGAAGCTCACTATGGAGGTAGGACATCATTGCTTTGAGAAGAAAGATTATGTATATTCTATCACTGAAGTTTAGATGATCTGAAAACTTCTAGGTGGCTTAACTTCAGTGAAGGTAATGTTTTTTCTTTCTGTTTCTGTTCATGATGAACCAGGTTCCAAGATACCAAGGTTTATACACCCACCTGCATCTCCTAGAAAGACCTGAGAAACTACGATGCATGGGGCTTTGTCTGGGCCAATACCTTGGATATAAACTGGGAAATGGTTCAAGTGTGGGAGAGTCATTCGAAATCTCCCCAATATCCAGCTACAAAAACTTTCTGCATGTGCCACCATATTTTTTGAGACAACCCAATATCCACTGCCACAGGTCACTTATGCAGTCGGAAAATCTACCAATTACTCAGCACCAAGTATTGTTGGGATACTATGATTTTAAGCATCCAAATGTTCCTTACGTCCGACTCAATTTGTGCCTAAGCCAAGGTCCCCAGTTCTCAGCTGGCCAGTAAGCTCCTTCCTTCGTGTCTTCACCAAGATCGGAGGTCATAACAAGCAATAGATTTTCTTGGAGATGTAGTCCTGTTTAAGAACACTACCATAATCTTAGTCCTCAATAATTGACTTGTTATTAAGTATTATCAAATTCCAGAAGATAGTGTCTAACCATGACTCCCAGTTCACATCACACTGTTTATGTGAAGGTTGGGGAGTCTTAGGGAATTTATTGTTGGGGTATACAACAGTCAAATTGAGTCAAAAAATCTGAACATTTTCTCAGGATCTTCAATGCCAATAAATAAAAGAATTGGTCCTGTATCCTGTCCTCGGTTTAATATGGCCAACTCTTCTTGCCTCACTCTGCTACCCCAGCTGACTGCCCTCCATCCCTTATCAATCTGGAAGGTCAGCCAGCGTACACCGTTAAGGAGGGGTGACTCATCACACAGGAGAACAGGTGAAGGATGACTCATCTGATAAGATCATTTTTCCACATCTTTATAGACCAGTGGCTATAGATTTTGCACCGCTGAAATCCTACTATATTATACTACTTTGGTATCCATCTCTGTGAAGGTGTTGTCAGGCTGATCTTGCTGACAGTCTGGTCATATTCGACATTCTGTTTTTCCTTACAGATCACACGGTTGCACAAACATCACAGCTGTAAATGTAAGTGCAGGCACTCTTCCTGCTGAAACTCAGCCAGATACACAGTCTTTTTTTTCTTTTTCTTTTAATTATGCTCTTGCATCCCTGCCCTGGAAATGAACCCTCTTTCAGTGTCACTTAAAATTTTCTTCTTGCTATTTTGTTCCAAAATTGAATTCAGTTGGGCCTGCTCAGCATGCCACAGACCATGGTAGGATATTATTTGCTTAATTATATAATGCACTACATCTGTATGGAAACATCTACATCATTGTTTCTCTATTCATTTATTTAATATTTTCCCTTTAATCAGTCATCTATCTGTGATTTTATATAGCAACCATTTATAGTATTTAAGGCATATTATTGTATAAAAACTAATGCTTCTGTCACACAGTGTAATTATCATCGACTGTACAAAATCAATGCCGTGCTCCTGTTCACTCCCATTCTATAGAAATTGGGCCAAAACCTGGTAGGGACTTAGTGACAAGGGGTTACTGCTTCAGTAGACCCACCCCCTTCTTTGGTAAAAATGGACCCTAGAATATGGACACATTCTCACTCTCTCTCATTTTCTGTATCTTATCCATTGCAGGTCACAGAGAAGCTGAAGCCAATCCCAGCTGACTTTGGGTGTAATCAGGGTACACCCTGGACAGGTCCCCAATCCATCAAAGGGCAAACATTCACACCTATGAGCAATTTAGAGTAGCCAACTGACCTAATCTGCATGTCTTCAGACTGTGGAAGGAAACCAGAGTCCCCAGAGGGGAGCCCTGCAGGCATAGGCAAAATAAGCAAATGCCTCACAGAAAGGCACCCTAGTCAACCCAGGGGTCAAACCTGGGACTTTCTTGCTGGGAGGCAACAGTGCTAACCACTACACCACCGTGCCACCCCAGTCACGTTCTAAACTGTAGATCATTAATAAACATTTATCACTTGGACATGAACTGGAAATTCGCCACCAGATTAACCGCGGTGTGAGGAACCGCAGCTGGTTTACAATGCAGCACGGGGAATTAAAAACGTCACTATTGGATACACCTACTTAAAATCTATCCTAATGCTATCAGTAGTGTGTGTTCTTTCACTGACACTCAAGTAGCTTTTGTGGAAATTTCGATAGCTGGATATTTGTTAATACTGGATTAAAATAGCTATAAAGATGACGATATGCGCTAACACAGGGGTTCTTAAAGTATGGGTGGCGAGGTCCTCCAGAATGGGTCGCGAGACCATGACAAAAAAAAAAAAAATTTTCTTTGAGAAAAAACATCCCCCCCGGTCAGCAAAAATTTTAACAGCGCGCGCGCAACCCCACCCCTCGGTCGGAAAAATTTAACAGCGCGACATACCCACCGGACCTGAATTTGGGTCGCGCCCAAAAAAGTTTAAGAACCACTGCGCTAACACAAATGAACTAGCCTTTTCCTATGAAACCTCTCGATGTTTCAAGGGTTTTCCTGTAACAGTTTATTAATGCATATCTCCAGGAGAGTTCAAATATGTAGATATATGATGATAAATTCTGTCTTGAAGTTGCTATAGCTGGTTGGCTTGTGGTTACAACCGGGCTCTTCCAGGAAAGCTGTCAGTCGTTTTATTTCCAAGTGTAGCCATGGCTTTTTACATTACAGTAGAATATTCCCCCAGTCACTCGAATTCTGCTGTTTAGTCCTGTTCAGGGTTGAGGGAGGGAGCTGGAGCCAATCCCAGCTGACTTTGGGTGTGAGGCGGGGTACACCCTGGGCAGGTCGCCAATCCACTGCAGGGCGACACACAGAGACAGACAACCATTCACACTTACATTCACACCTACGGGCAATTTAGACCCCTCTGTGCGTGTCTTTGGACTGTGGGAAGAAACCGGAGTATCAGGAGTAAACCCACGCGGACAATATGGAAACTCCACACAGAAGGGTACCCAGGCCGACCCCAGGGATCAACCAAGGACATTCTGGCTGTGAGGCGACAGTGCTAACCACTGCACCACCGTGCTGTCCTTACATTAGGATAATTTCTCAAAACTAATTTCTGGGGGAAAATAAAAAAAATTGTGCAGATATCAGCATAGGGAAACTAACTGTTCAAAGATAGAAATACAAAGACAGTTTAGATGAAAAAGGTGATATGGAAAATAGGCTATTTTTTCGCTTAAATACATGGGTGTGGCTAAAAACTGTACTGAGCGAGCCAGCAGGGGAATCGATGCACTGCCCGTTTTTTATACAGTCGACGGTAATCATCAGGCGGTTTCTACAATCATTTTAAGTATTGGTACAAAAATAATCTCAATATGAAACTGCTGAAGGATTAGAAGAGAAGCTGTCAAAAAAGGTCATTTGTTTTTATTTTGAATTTGAGAATTCTTCACATCCAAACAGTGGCATGGTGTACAGTTAACCTACGTCATAGGGAGAAATCAACCATCCAAACACTCATGGACAAACAGCATCATTGGACAAAAGGATTAATAGGAGGGAGAAAAAACAGTATGTCAATATTCACAACCCACTAGTACAGACAGATGCATGTTTGGTTTCATCAATGCTGTGTCTAGAGAAGGAGGAAGTCTGTTACTTTAGCATACATACAATCAAGCATACATACAATACACACCCATTAGAGCATACGTTCTCAAACCGACAGAAAAAAAAAATCTCTCTTCCAGAATTCATGGTCCACATACAGTTTGTAATGGACAGGAGTGCACCCAGCAAGTGCCTCAGTAATCGTGCAAGTACAATAGAAGATTGGACTAGGCCTTAAATACTGCAATGCGTTAGCTAAAAGGATAGGTAGAAGGATTATACGAAGAGCAGAAAGTCAAAGCTATTGTGCAGCACAGTCTCAGGTCATACAGAGAGGAGACAGGAATGATGGGAATAATTCAACCCAGATAAGAAACAGATGGTGGATTTTCAAACCTCACTGTGGCATGATATGGACTGCAGCCTTCATACATCTGTCAGAAATCTCTAGCTCCTTCTCATGAGCACTTTCCAAGAATCCAGTGCCGGGGAACACGCCGTCTCCTGACAGCTGAGCAGACGGCCCTGACAGTTCAAGTTATAGAGTATATGATAAACTCCAAGAACCTTAATGATAACTAAAACAGCTTAGCAAAGTCAACAAAAATGCATGTGCTGCAAAAAGTCTTAAAAGATAAGTAAAAAGTAACGGTTGTCACAAAGTACAGGTGATACAGTCATTTACTTTATAGCAATTTGGAAATGTGCTCTTTGTGCTCATATTTGGAGTAGCTGTTAGCGGACGATGTTTCAGACGAGATTAAGGACAACCAAATTACTGTTACGGAGTTAACGTCATGACTCGTGTTAGGGTGGAGGGCAGTGTGTTCATATGCATAATGGATTTCTTCATCAGAGATACATATTGTGCGATTCCCTGTAATGATGTTTAGTGCTAATTTTAATTTAATGTTCTTTTCTGTACAGACAAATTGCATTATTCCTTATGTGACAGCTCTCTGATTAAACACATAAATCCAGCATTCTCCAGTAGAGGGAGATGAGAAGCAGAGGAAACTCTTTCTGGCCTCCAGAGGGCAGTGCAGGACCTGCTGCAGGACCAAAGACACAGTGTCCGGGTTTTCCAAACAAAGACACAAGAGGAATCAACAGTCAGGTTGGAACTGGAGCTGATAAATGACTACTCATGAGAGCACCACAAAATCATGTAATAAAAGTCACATTAATACAAGTACCTTTCCTCACTGAAGTGAGATCCTCAAGACATCTTTTGTACCAGTGTTGTTGTTATTATTATTATTATTACTACTACTACATTACCATCATTTGACAGACGCCCTTATACACTGAGAATTTGAGGTTAAGGGTGTTGCTCAAGGGCCCAGCAGTGGCAGATTGGCGGTGCTTGGATTTGAACTCCCGGCTTTCCGATCAGTAAGCCAACGTCTTAACCCCCAGAGCTACTCCTGCCTTATTATTATTATTATTATTATTATTATTAATAGGAATATCATCCAGAGGTTATACTGGGAACACTGGGTGTGAAGCATCTGATGCCAGTCCTTCCTGCGCACACACACATTCATACACGTTTTGACACCTAGAGGCAATTCAGTGCAGCCAGTTGACCTACATGCATGATTTTTGGGGGTGGGAGAAAACCAGAGAAACCTGTGTGGACATGGGGCAAAGATGAAGAACCCCACACATTCAGTAACCCGAGCTAATGGACAAGGGACTCCGAGATGGCGACAAGACGTGCTGCGCCACCTTCCTACTCTTTTATATATTTATTATTTATTTACGTGTAAAAACGCCTTGAAGCGTAAAGACTGCACTGTATTATGTAGGTCTGAGAATCTTTAAGTCCTTCAAGGATTATTATTATACGTGCACATTCCCAGGTATTAGGGACAAACGTACAAGTAAAAGTCCAAAAGACGCACACTTAGAGGTAACATCCTAGAGTCAAGGAAAGGTACAAGTTCGGACAGTTTTGGTAGGGGGCTACTTGTTAGTGGTGCTTTCTTACAGAGGCATGCCTCAAGGCACAGAAACCTTAAAACAGCCCCACTGCAACAGTATAACTGGAAAATGTGTATGAGGTGTATAACTAAAATGTTCTCTGGTTTGACATCATATTTCATAAGTATGAATCAGTGTGTCAAATGTCACAGAAATGCAACGTTAGGTCTGATGAGCGACCCTCCTGGTCTCCTTTCAAAGGACTGAGGGGTAGATCTGAGAAAGGCACAACTGCATTGTCTCGGAGAAGCACATGCACGTCTGTCACCCTCACATGCGCAATGAAAGTCCATGCAGAAGGTGAGGCCGAGCTAGTCGAGCAGTAATTAGTGGCCGTTAACCGTTAATTA
Source organism: Chrysichthys cranchii (assembly GCA_030068335.1). Classification (NCBI taxonomy): domain Eukaryota; kingdom Metazoa; phylum Chordata; class Actinopteri; order Siluriformes; family Claroteidae; genus Chrysichthys; species Chrysichthys cranchii. The sequence continues at coordinate 12,007,909 of JAQMCW010000035.1, read as the reverse complement.
CTGGTTGCCAACACAACCGGGCATAAAAATGCTGACAGTAAGATAAGGGCCAAGTCATTGTAATGCAACATAAAAGAATGGCACATCGATCGGGGCTGAGACTCAGACACACGTGCCTGTGCGTGTTCGAACCGAAAGCCTAAATAACAAGACAGATAAAGATGTCTGTGCTGTCCATACATTAAGACAAGGGCTCCACTCTCTAAACATCGTCACATTGCAAACCAAGCAAAGTGTGCAGTAACAGTACTTTTTCCCAGCAGAATTTTTCTTGCAACTATACAAGCATTTACAATTAGAGCAGAACAGGCAAGATTTGGCAAATAAGAAGGCAAAAGAGAGAGAGAGAGAACAAAAAAAAATAAACGTGGACACTTTTGATTATCTGCAGTGAAGATGAGATTAGAGACTGACTGAAGCGGATAATTGGTTCAGTCGGGCAATCAACGTGCCTGAGTAAGAATTCCTCCTCCAAGTGCAGTGAGCAGCAGGAGGAGGGGGGGAGAACTGGAAACCAGCTGAAGATGAACTGGAATTGATATGACAGAATGGGGGCAAGTGAGACGTTCCCTGCAGGATCCGCTTTGCATTGAGGTGGGAATTAACAAACCGGAATGAGCAAGGATCGCAATGATTTCTGTATAACCCCATGTGTTACTCAAGCCCTTTAAGATGTTGGGAAAACAACGACTCACATTAATAATAATAGAAAGAAGGACACATTGATGTTACTGAGGATGAACCGGTCATGTATGTGTACAGTACGCATACAGTAGTACAATAGGTGTACTAATGTACCCAGAAGTGCTTTGTAGGTTTGTGGCAGGAGTGAGAGTTTAATACGATCTTGACTAGGTGTCGTACAAAAATGTTTTTTTTTTTTTTTTTTTTTTGCTTGTTTCGCTTTTTTTCCACGTGCGCTAGTACATTTTTTCTATAAACATTTCAATAGGCTACAGCACCACCTACAAACGTCAAGAAAATATGGTTATACATTGTCCTTGCGTGGTATAGCTATATTTCTAGATGTATTTGTTGGATATGTTTAAGATGAATATAATTCTTAGGTGCAATCAATTTCCTTATTCATTAAAATCGACATTTAGACCCTATGAGGGTAATTTTGAGGGGGGAAAAAGAGAGATTCAGAGTTCTCCAGCAAGTCCCTTGTTCGTATATGTAAAACAGGGGTTCCCTATCAGAGGAGCTTTTCCCAGGGAGGAGAACCCTTTTAGGATCCTAAGCACCCTTGTTGAGGGACCATTTTTCTAAAAGTGCCCCCAAAGAACATGAAGGCTTCTTATAAAAAGATGGGATTGTAGGAATAACGAGTGTGTTTAATATTTATGAGTTTCAGAAATGCTTTTTTGATGAAGACAGAATAAAGGGGAATATATTTGGAAGTAACGGCTCAGACAGCGAACACCAAGTACTCAGAGTCATGACTGCAATCTTTCTTTGCTGGTTGTGACTGGTTTTTTTTTGTGTATGTGTGTGTGTGTGTGTGAAATGCCTTCCATTCTTGCCTGTTCTGTCCCCAAATATACGTTTGACATAAAAAATAAAAAAAACAAAAACAAAAAACCCAACCTACTTCAAAATTATATACAAAGTAAACTACATCTTTACCACAGGTTTCTTAGTTAGTTGGTAATGGATCTTGGTTTCAGTTTCTGCATCTCATATATGTTTACAACTTGGCTATGTTGTTACTTAACTGAACATCCTTTATACTACAAAACAAAAGGCATTACCAGTTCAAGTACAGTATATCCCTATTTACAACGACCCATGTGGGTGGTCTTGAAGTCACAGGCTGCTTGAGTGACAGTCAGGTTTTAGGGGAGGGGCTATATGACACCTCCCCTAAGAGAGAGAGAGAGCTCCACCCCCTCCATATCAACACCTCTGGCCGAGCTGTGCAGAGAGAAACCAACAGCAGTTTCGTGTAGTATTGCTCTACTGTGTGTGACTGGCCTTAGAGGGTGACCTATCATCAATATTTCTGATTATGATGTTGATATAATCTATATTTAAATACACATATAGACATATAGATAGTGAAAGATGTTTGTGTGTGTGTCTGTGTGTGTGTATATGTGTGTATGTGTGTGTGTGTGTGCGTGTGTATTCACACAGACACAACTCTACTTTTTTTTTTTTTTTTTAACTAATATATACTGTAGGGTCCAAAAACTCAGACTCCACTTCTAAAATGTTTGTTTTTGCCCCAAATACAAAGATCCACTCATTTACTACGTATTATTCGAGAGGGCTTTTTTTTTTTAATTTGGAAGCTCATCATATTAAACTGAAACAGAGATTCAGTTTGCATGCCATTCGCTTCGTTTTCAAGATGTTGCGATGCCATATATTTCAATCAAGAGGTAACACGGATATACGATTAACACATTTTTTTTTTACATCCACACTTGATATCAATTTAATCATTATGGCATTTGGAGTTAATTCTCATTATAAATGGTCATAGCTATTGTTTTTCAGTGAACTGCAAATTTTGTTTCTGAGTAATGTTTGAGAAACAGAATCTGACCAAACGTACTGACTTGTCTTCTAACTAACACAAATATAATCGGCTTTTAGTAGTGGACTCTTTTAAACCCTACTGTACGGGGTACCCAGCTGTTCTTCTTTTCCACGATGTTCGTACACTTCATGTTTTACCACACCAAGTGATATGAAAGTAAACTCTGCATGCCTCGTTGCCATAGTAACCATGGCTCGTGGTTCTGGACCATGGTTTCGAGGCTCATTCTGAATTTCAAAATTCTATAGCTAAAAAAAAAAGTGAAAATGTTCCCCCTTAAATTTGATCCAGAAGGCTGGCTGAATTACAAATCAGAGTGCCAACCCTGATCCTGAATCCTGGAGGAGCTACATGCTGCCTCCGTGTTTGTCGGCTGTGGTGGAGGAGGGGCTGCTGGGAAAGCTCTTGTCAGTGGGGGTGATGGCAGGGCTGCCCATTCCGGATGAGCCGGAGCTGCTGGAGCGCTGCTGCTGAGAGGGCACGGGGCGTATGGGCCTCATAGCTGGAGGTCGCAGCTGAGTACTGGGCAGCCTGGCACACAGCGCTGGTTTGAACGTGCTCATCATCATGGTCTCAGCAGCGCTGGAGGAGGAGCTGCTCCCCCGTCTCAGAGCAGCCTCGGGGTCACGGATGGCGATGGTGTGTGAGGGGCTGGCTGGCTCCGAGCTTACAGGGTTTTTCAGAGGCTCCAGTGTGTCCAGCACCACGTCTGGGGCCTGCTTGGCCGTGTTCTGACGTTCCAGCTCACGCAGCTCATGCAGAGCCGTGCTCATCGTCTTCTCTATGTCCTGCATGGTACGCAAATTCACAAAAACAATCACTTTCATAAAAATAACACATCGTATCATAACATTTACTGCTTAATATTAATATTTACTCTGCTAATGGCTTCATAAAACATCAGCTTGTTTGCATAATTTGTGTTTACTGTACTGCTATGTGCATCATCTGTGGTGAAGTTACCACCTCACTCAAATGTGCCTTGGCCGAGACTATACAGTATTTAGTGGAGATGACACCAGATTTTCCAAAGTACCGATCAGAATTAGCCATCTGCCTACATCAGCTGTTTAACCCCACCACAGAAACTGAACTGACTTCTACCTGTTCGGTGCAGCCTTTTCATCCTGAGCATCTAGGTAGAACACTGACCATTTTACACTACACCAGTATAATGTAGTAGTTTGCGTGACAGTAGTGAACGCTTTCACTTTTAAAAGTAAAATACACTACACGGACAAAATTTGGTCAAGTTTTTCTAGCATTATGACCATTGCGACCAGTGCGTACATTGCCAGTGAGATGCCTCTGTCAATCATTATGTAATCTGAGAGGCCCTGATACAGTCCTGACAGGTAGAAAAGAAAAGCTGTGTGCTTTTTTATTATAATTATAGTGAAGTTTTTCCAAAAAGTCTGGATGCACAGGTATTTATTCATTTAAATAAAGATATTACAACAAATGCACAAATCGATGGCCGCGGACTTCGCAACACTTGTGTATATGCTGAATTTGATCTTTTGGTCTGTTGTTAGGTTCAAAACCATCTTGGATCTGAAATAAAAAGGAAATGATTAAATTTCACATAAGGAAAAAAATGCCCGTGTATCCAGAATTTTGGGGCACCCCATATATTTCTAGAATGTATAATAGTTAAATGCTAATTATGCGCATTGCCAGGTCTTTGGTATCACAAATATTCGAGACAGTGCTGTCAGGGGCTTTAAGCTTCTTTCTAGCAAGACGTTCATCACCTTCTGGAATACTATCTGTAGTTGCGGAACAGATTTATAGTAGGGGTTCGAGCTTTGGCTTTGCTGAGCGCTAGGCTTAGCCATAATTTTATCTCAGGGTCCCATATGTCACCGCTGTACTTTATCTATGACATGTATACAGTGCCTCAGCTTGGCCTCATATGCTATAAAACTCACTGCTCAGCTTCCCTCATTCAACCCAATGGGCCTGGCTTACGACTCCACAAGCTGTATGAAAGCTGTAATGATAAGAGGTGTTGGACCACACAAGCGCATATACAAAGACAGTCAAGATAACCGAAATTAGGCACACACACACACTGGCACTCACTCGGGCACTGACATGGCAAACGTTAAGTGATATATAAACTATAAAAAAGGAAACATCTCTGTATATTCCCCTGCCTGGTAGAATAATTAATAACCGTGGACAGAATTTAGCATCTCGCACCTCATCTACATGAAAAACGATCAGCAAACCGAGCATTAGTGAGAAAATTAAATGCACAAATATGGCATGGGTTTTGGGTTCATAACATAAACTCTGTACTTGTGCAGCCCATTTGCTTCCCATTAGCTAAAGTGCAAACACACATTGAGTTGTGGAAAGATCATTAGCAGTGCTCTGTGCCCCAGTGTTCATTATTAAACCGATGCTGAACCCAAGGGAAGACGCGGTGGCGGACCATACCTGGTCAGTGCGTCGCTTCATGGTCACATGTACAGAGGTCTCACAGACTCTCTTATATCACAGGATGCATATATAAGCTAATTATAGGTCAGACGTAAAAGCTTTCATCAGCAGCAGGTCAAACGGTCATGGCCTAGCATATATTAACAGGTTAAATATTTCATGGCGATATTCCAGCTTTTCCCTCTTTTAAGCTTTTAGGGCTGGAAATATAGCAAAATCTAATTATACAGAGTAAAACATATACCGGTAATTCACATATCCAGCAAAATCTCAGAAGGTTCCTGACCTCGGCTAAGGCCTCAGCTTCCAGGCTCTTATGGTCTCCCAGGCTGCTGTGACGTGTGCCAGTGCTCGGTCTCAGTGGATGACCCTCTCCATATACCTTTCTCTCAGGGTAGTTTATAGTGCCAGCGCTGCCAAACGTGCCCAGGCGTCTCTTATCAGGACTCTCCACGCGGCTCCTGCTGCTCAGCATGGCTTTGTGGGGGCTGCTGGGACATGCAGCTGCACGAGGAGGTGTGTCAGAACCACGTGGAGGGCTGTGGCTCTCTGTAGCACTGCGGCGCCGTGGGATGGCCGCACCATCCGAACGCAAACGTACCCTCGAAGGAATAACACACGAACAGTTGATTAGACCCTGACGAAGCACAAATTTACTCCACTGCTTCTAACGCAGCACACGACTCTCAAATATTCTGAAGGCTGGCACAGTGACACAACAGGTATTAATCGTCTTAAAGCACCAGGGTTCCTAGTTCGATCCTGTGCTTGGGTTGCTGTCAAAACCTTGCACCACTCATCATGTATACAACAACATTCACATTGACTGCAGCCACAGGTTTTAAAAAAAAAAAAAGCACATGACACTTCATCTACTAAGCTCATATCCTGTTTTCCGTATCAGTTGTATCAGCAATACGAGAAACACTGCAGGAGTAAATCAGCACGGCTGTGTGTTATTGTGTCTCACCTGCCCATCACTGCACTGAAGTTATACTCTGGTGCTGTCTCACACGGGGAATGGAGGTCATTTTTGGACGAGGCCTTGTCGTCTAGCAGAGGCCCGCTGCTGGCCTCGCTGTCTGCCTTCTGGCTCAGATTATCAGAAAAGGCGTCGTCCCTGAGACAGGAGGGCGAAAGCAGAGCAATAGGTTTAGGATGTCTGCGAGCAAACACTGAGAGGAAGTCTGTTCCAAGTTTTATTGCGATTCAGGAAAACCTGATTTTTTTTTTTCATGTGTACACTGTACAAACAGTTTCAGAGTTCAGACCTTCACACGTTTTTTACGCTTTTTGTCTACTGGGAAAATAAAGTGCCTCTGATGAGAGGCGCTCTCTACACCGACACTAGAAGCACTGGACAAGGCCATTAAAATCACCTCATATTTTAATACTTAACAAAACATCAGCACTTTGTATTACCATTTCCGAGTGCTGAACCGTATTCATTCCAATATGTCTCTCAACCATCAGCTTCCACTTACTAAGGGCCTATTCACATTTCCAGATTTTTTTTTTTCTGGCTCAGAATTCAGGCTAGATTGGCTCCATTCTACACCATGCCATGCAGATAACAAGACCAAGAGCACACACTGATCAGCGCAAATCATGGTGGTTTCACATGGCTAGCCTTCAACTGTCGCTCAGTGCCAGCAGAAAATGGAAAAGGATTCAAAAATGTTATTAGAGAAGCTACAGGCATGACTGGCTACCCTTCTGAGACGGAGAACTTTTAACCCACGGTACAAAAGATAGATGATTAGACAGATGCTTTTATTAGTGCTTTATTCTGAGGAGCAAAGTTTTGCAGAAAAGAAAATGACGTAATTGTGACATGCCTTTTCAAGCAGCTCTTCAACAGTGCTTGCTCATTTATTTGAGGGAAATTACTGCTTTAGGAAGACACACTCTCTGAATACCAAACAAGCTCTTCCACAGTGGCTGGAAAACAGCTGCATTTCAGATGATGATGAAATAGATGATGTCGCCGAGAAGAGACAGTAACAGCCAGAAGCTAATGCATATCGTTCATGTCCCACATCGTTTCCCCTACAGTGACCTGACTTTCCTACTGGGGGAATTTTACTCCCTGTCTGACCATTGCTTTAAGCGGAAAACATAGTTTTTAAGTGGCTCCTGTACCACTGTAGCAAGCTGTCAAACATTTCCAAGTAGAATACAGATGTTGGCACCTCTAGAGGTGACAAGGAAAACCCTCCCGAGAGTCCATGAGGAAGAACCGGACTCAAAAGAGAATTTACTTCTCCGTTCCCGCTGTTTGATAGACAGCCTACAAATAGCCAAGAACCTCCTAATGTTCTGGTCCAGATTTATAGTTTATGTTTTCCTGGACAGCGCTTGATGAAGTAAGCTGAAGATTAAGTTTCTAGCTTTAGCTCCATGTTGCACAATATCAATTCAGCACAATTCTAAACTCTATAAATCTGTCCTGACTGTTTTGTCTTGATGTACAGAGATGGTGTGTGCGTGAGGATGTGTGTGTGTACTCACAGGTCCTGCACTACGATGTACTGATGAGGGATGAGACCGTCCACTCCGTTGTGTCTGCCTTCCCACCAGTCCTCGGATGCTCTATGGTAGAGCAGCAACGACGCTCCCTTCTTAAAGGAGAGCTCTCGTGGTGTGCGCCCTACATAGTCAAATTTAGCGATTGCTTCTATCTGCTCCACCTCTGAGACAAGAGGGGAAAATAATATAGATATATAGACAATCAGACGGACAGACAGGCATAAAATGAATAAGAGAATAACATTTGAAACAAAAGCAGATAAGAAATATTAGATGTAAGCTGACAAGATTTATTAACAGGCATATTTTTAAGACTGAAAGACAAGCTTAGCCACACACACACGAAAAACAACAACGATAAAAAAGACATCCCAAGAAAAGATTACAATACCAAAAGTCGTCCCTATATGTGAACTCTGTACTCCTGGGGATATAATTTCATTTCCTATTTAAAAATGACCCGCAGCCCTCTTTCAATCTCACCAAGGGGCTCCAAATGCAAAGTGGAGAACAGGCTTTATCCAAACCCTAGCAAATTGCCACCTCACTCTGTCTGCATGTCATTATTTTAAATCGACAGCAGGCTGCCCTTCTGCCTCTACAGCTCTGTGTCTCTGTCAGACACGAATGGAGTGCTGGGTCAGGAGCGGTTAAATACATGCATAAAATAAATAGTTTCCCAGTAGGGAATATCCCCTTCAACCAGCAAAGCCAGTCAGTCCCATTAAGGGCTTCAGCCAGGGGTGAAATTACCTACAGACAGAGCATGGAAGGATAGAGGTGTGGCGAGCTCTGTGGCTTTATCCCCTGTGCATTTGAGCAGAAGGTAATACTCGGACAGTAATCTCCGTCTATCAAGTGTGCTGGAAACCTGGGCTATTAACAAAGGCGAAAAGGCAGAGAGGTTTTTTGGATTGATGTGCTGACCACAGCAGAGTGTCATGTTTTAAAATTCATATTCTACTGCATACTGAGTTCAATGTGTAGTTTCTCAGCACATTTAAGCAGAGAGAGAGAGATGGGGGGGGGCAGCATCCCTGCTGGCAAGCCAAAGCGAGTGAATCACTGAACAAGATGTGAATTAGGAGGCTGGGTTGGAGAGAGAGTTTTGCTGCCTATGTTGATTCTGGGGTAGAGGATTAAATTCACAGAGAGATACAGATTCCAATGTCTGCCCTGAGCTGTTTTGGGTGTGCACATGTGTTTTACACAAGTTTAAGAAACTCAGAGACTGTCGAAACACAGTTCGACGTGGAAGAGACCCCACACCTAGGGATGCAGTGATATTGATATTGGTGTCAGACACTGCTTTCATTTACTCGTACTCGTAAAAATGCCTGACATTGTACTGTACTACAGGGGAAACAACATACTACAGGAAAACCTAGACCTATACTACAGGGGAAACAACATACTACAGGAAAACCTAGACATATACTACAGGGGAAACGACATACTACAGGAAAACCTAGACCTATACTACAGG
>JAQMCW010000035.1:11950339-11962150 GCA_030068335.1 Chrysichthys cranchii | reverse complement strand
CAACGATTACGCACTCAATTTCCCAAGATTCCCTAGGCCGTACCCGGATGTGTGTGTGTGTGTGTGTGTGTGTGTGTATTAAACCTCGAGTTGCGTGCACCGAGAGCGCACAACGATTACGCACTCAATTTTCCCAAGATTCCCCTCCCACACACACATATACACACACACTCGGGCATTTTATCTAAGCCTTATCAAGCTTTCAGTAGTCTGATGGAAGCACAAGAGTAAACAGTGTGGTAGACGGAGGACAGCTCCACTGTGGTTAAAGAGCTCCTTCGGTATGTCACCTACTTAAGCAGCCGTGAAGGCTGGGAGCAGACAAACATTATCTCAAGCCAATTAAACTGCCACGAAGTGACACTGATGGTGGTTCAGATGTCCTATTCTCACCTTCTCCTTCATCTTCTCGATCTTCCTGACGGAGCTGCGGCGCTGGGCACGCTCCTCGTGCCGTAGGAGATTGACGTTCAGGTCTCCGGACTTGCTGTACTGTTTCTCCTCCTGCTTCTCGGCGTCCTTCAGCTTGCTCTCGGCACTGATGCTCTCCGTGTGGTACATGTGGTACGTCTTCATCACCTACAGGGGGCAGTGAAGAAGCAGCAGGGAAACAAAGAAGTCATCCAAGGTCCAAATTTAAAATCATATGACAGGGGAAAACACTGCATGTGGAAAACACTGAAACATTTATAGTCTTACCAAAGGGGCCCTATATTCTCAGTGTAGTCTCAGAATCCTATGTGATTGAATATTGTTTCAAGGCATGCTTGGAATTAGATAACTGCTGTTCTGCAAAGACTTCACAATTGCACAGTTTAACCAGATATTCTGTCTGGGATGGTGTAAAGCATAAATAAAACCTCCTTGTTTCTGTAATTAAACCTCATTGCAGCTGAAAATGACACAGCTCCTTTTCTGTAGGGAAAGACGACGCTCTACAGTCAGAAAGGAAGCATATCTTCTGAGTAACTTCACGCCTCATGCGTTGCACAGGGCCCAGTTAAAGAAGATCAGTGCTCCCTTTGTAGCTCCAGAAGCGGGCAATTTTATGAATATGTATGACTTGGAGGTGACAAAACAAGGAAAATGGCCCTATTCGTTTCTTGTACTGGATAAGAGAACATTAATGATGAACTTCTAGATCAGGGTTGGACAATCGTCCCCTAATGTCCAACTCATCAAGAATTTAGCTTTAGCGAGGGTGGACAAATGATAATTCTGCAAGTGAAATCTCTAATTTTCTGCCTAGTCCCATGAACTGTGTTCCCAGAAACCCAATTAAACAGACTCCAAATGCTAGCCAGCGTAATGTAATAAAATATGCGAGATAGTTAGCTAGCTAGCATTCAATAGGTGCAGTCATTATTCTTTTCCAAGAAAGCTTCATGTTTGCACCCTCAACAAAAGTCAGGAAGGACTGTTATATGTCAGCTTTATGCTCTTCTTGATTTTGCTCATATTTTCAGTCTTTCAACATGCTTGTATATTCCTGATCCAGAAAATGCTGTATGTTACCTGTGCATGCCTGTTACTTTGACTAGCAAATGCATATGAGGTAGTCGGTTGCTCCAGAATAGCATTAGAAATGAGCTGTGGCACACCCCAACGAGGCAAGTTTTGCTTTAAAATCTTTTTTTTTGCTTTGAAAAAATTTGCACTGATTTCTTTCCCTAGTTCAGCAATTGAAGGGAGAAAAAAAAAAACCAGCCTAGACACAATCTTCATATCTCATGCACCCTGTCTAGTTAACTGTCCATGCCTGCTTAGCTTAATGAGTTGAAAATTTCATTTAATCCATATGTCCACTTACAAATCTTTGTCAAAGCAGAAGGCTGTGCAGTCTAGAAATAACTGAAAGAATCGCTAAAGCCTAATTAAGTCTAATTCTGGCATGTTGTAGGCGATGAAGCTTGATGTAATGCAAGTCATGTAAGTATAGTCATACTGTGCACTTCTACTGTATCTCTATGTATAGTGCTCTATTACTAACAACATTTATTTATTACTGAGGTGAGGTGAAGGTTTGTCAGTAAACGTGTTGAAGTAAAAAAAAAAAAACAATTCTGTGTTACAGATTTGCAAAGCTTGCCGACATTGATACTACTAACTAAATGTATTACCACCTACATGACCGCAAAGGTCTGAACAGCCAGAAGTACAGAACCTATAGCAGATATATATAAATTTTTTTGCCAAACATAAAAGTTCCAATGCTTTCCTAATTCAAATACTAATACCACATACTAACATTAATGCAGCTATTAGTTTGAGGTTTTTTTTTTGTTTTTTTTAAAGAAGCTTGCCAAATCCCTGTCATTAAGCAGGTCCTCTGCTTCTGGCCACCATCTCCTGCTGGAAAAAGCTGTTTCCTGCAGCTCATTAGAAAGAGGATGAGCAGAGATTTACCCTCTGGACAACTCACACCACAGTCTAGTAAAACCAGACAACGTGAGCAGTGTATTAAAGTGCACACGACCATCCTTTATAAGACCTTTCTCCTTAGAGTAAAAATGAGGACACAAGAAAATCTATATTTAATGTGGCGTTCCTAATTAAATATTATGAATGATCCTGCACGAGATTTCAGCATCCAAATGAGGAGCTGATGCGTCTATATTTCTCTTTATGTTGCGGTTTAATGGTCGGTGCTGCACAGTTTTATGAATGCCAGCACCTGGCTCTTTTATGGTGCACAGCTTCCTGGAGCATACAGCTGCTGTCCTCTGCAAAGGGACTTTTACAGCACTAACAAAACCCAAACACTCATCATCTTATTCATCTCTTGATCAGCAGGAAGTCAGAAATCATAAATAAACCTAATAAGGCAGGAGCACATAGCGCGGTGTCCCCTAGTTGGAAGGACTAGCAGATATCTTAGGAGATGTACTCCGGCATGGAAGAGCATGAAAAATAGGCCATTTCACTACAAGCTGGGTTGTCAGCTCATTCCTCTGCCAAGGAGAAAAAAGGATGCGTATTTACAAGCTAGCTGGATCTATATATCTGTAAGTCCCCGAGCAGCAGATTCTCATTTTCAGCCATGGTGAGGTGGTTCTGCGTGAGCACAGATTTGAGCTGCTGGACTTTTACAACACACCAGCAACAGCACCTAGAAAAGAGATGTGGGCCAACCTGGCACCACAACAGTATCAAAGGAACTAAAATATATAACAGATTTAATACTACATGCAACGTAAACTGTGCGTTTATGAGGCAGCATTAATAAACAAGGTGACAATTTAATTAGTTTTTGGCTAAACATGGTGCAACAGATGGTACCCTGAGCAGATCTATGAAGCCTGGGAATATGATTTCAGACTTGTGAGTGAAATCCCCCATGTTTGGATAGAACTTCATATTCGTGGCTGCAAGTAGCCTTGCCAGCTAACAGCTCCAGGGTTCCCAGTACAAATAATAAAATAAATAGACCGCACTATTACCAGAATGACAAACAGTACTTTTTCCCTATTAATTAACGATGAGATGTGAGTTATTTATTGAAATAATGCCTATTTTTTTTCTTTACAATGATTTTCTCATATTCTCTTAAAGGGTGCCAATATTTCTGGACTTTATGTATTGCTTATGTAATGCTTACGTAGGTGTGGATAATGTAAGGGCTACACATTTCACACAGATAGTATTGCCATAAGGACCCTTTGTATGCAATCTCTTTCTTTGTTTATTCATTTATTTATTCATTCTTTCCTCTTCATCATCTTGATCCTGGCCCAGGTGGTGGTGGAGCCCGATCCTGTGCCCCTATGCCAGTACATCACAGAGCATGTGGCACACAATCACACACTCATTTTCACCTAGGGGTAATTTAGCACAGCTAATCCAACTCCTGGCATGTTTTTTTGTGGAGGTGGTGGTGGTGGTCGTGGTGGGGGATTGGCGGCGGGGACCGGAGTACCTGGAGGAACCCCAAGAGAGAACATGTAGAAACTCCATCCACCATCCAGACAGTAATCTGAGCTCAGTATGGAACTAGGGACCCTGGTGCTGTGAGGTGGATGTGCTACCCACTGCACCACTCTCTTCATCTTCAGTAAGTTCTTTATCCTAGTCAGTATTGCCATGGATCTGGAGCCTATCCTGGGAACACTGGGAGCTAGGCAGGAAAACATCCTGAACAACATGCCAGTTCACTGCTGGACACCAACACCACCAGCTACTGATAATGGATCTTCTAAGTATGCTGGCTTTATTTATGAAATTTATGGAAAAAACAAAAAACAAAAACAAAAAACACACCACTTCTGTTTTCTATTACACTTCTTGCTGAATTTGACTGCGCCAGCCTAAAGCTTTCAGGTGCCACTGTTTAGGTAATTGTATATCCCAGTGCACGTACAGAATGAGCAAAAACACTTAAATCACGTTCTAGATGACAACGCAGAACCTAAGCGGGGTTCGTGACTCTGGCTTTACTGCAACATCATTAGCACGGTCATGCTAATACGTCAAACACTTAATAGGCCACTGTATCATGATTAATACATAAAAAAAACCAATCTGCTTTGCTGTTAAAGATAAATATACCAAGTGGGAGCAGTGACATGAATAATCTATACAAGCAGCTCAAGGTGCTGCATGCATTGCTGCACTAGGAAGAAGCCGCTGTTCTTTTTTCCCCACGTTCCTTGTGAGAGGAGTAACCGGCTCTACTGCAGGAGCAATACTGCAGTCTCTCAGCACTTCTAGAGCTCATTGCTTATTCCCTACACATAGCTCCATCATCAGGAAAGACATCTGGTCAATAACTGAGGCCGCTTCTGAAGGTGGTATTTTTTTTTCTAAATAAAATATAAATATTCAATTATTTGATTCTTTACTCTAGTTGATTTTTAATTATGGAGCCATAAATGCAAAATGACATAATTGTTATAAGTGCCTATTGAGTGTATTACTTCAGAGTATGCACATGCAATTTGAAAATACCTACCTGCATAATCTGTACAACTGCAGCCTAATCTACCATTGGAGAAGAGCCACAATCATTATCTATGTCATTAGCTGTGTGAAACTGCATTTCAATACACTGTGTACTGTGTATATCATTGTATTGACAATTAAAAACCTCTCTTACTTTTACTTTTATAGGTCATAAACGGAATTCAAGTGAGAGGTCTCCAAGCTATCACAGGGTTAAGACAGAGCCAAACAACCACTCACACACAGATTCACACCTATGGGCAAGTTAGAGTACCAGCTCATCTAATCCGCATGTCTTTGGACTGTTGGAGGAAACCAGAGAACACCGAGGAATCCCCCAAAGGCACAAGGAGAACATTCTAACCCTGCGTAGAGAGGCGCAAGTCGGCTATGAGGTTCAAATCCAGAACCTTCTTGCTGTGAGGCAACGGCACTAAGCACAGCACCACTGTGCGACCCAAGCCATTTTCAAAAATGTTAAATCTTGCCCAAACACAAACAAAATCTTGCCAAAAAAAAACCCAAAAAAAACAAAAACACACCGATATCTTAAAGGAAAGCCTGGTATGATAAACTCTCCTGAATCTACTTTACTGTTTCGTTATCCTCTGAGGCTGTGACCTTGAAATGCACACCGCTAATCAAGCTGTACACCTGTGTGTTAAGAAATCATGTAAGGGGTGTGACTTGATGACACACTGTGGTTTTCTGTGTTGTTCTGTTCATATTCAGCAAAATAATGTTATAAAAAACACCCGGCGTGTATTCCTGCCACACACACACTACAACCCTGTCCAGGGTGAAATGGTAAGTGAAGAGGAATGAATGAATATGGATTATTTCACTCGTATTCATAAGTAACAACAAAAAAAGGTGATTTCACTGTTCCTAAAACCTACCCATTCTAAACCCTAGCACAGAATCATACCCGACAGCACCTCTATTATTAAGAGTGGCGGATTGATTTAATGACAGGATTTCCAAATGAAACTTGAAGTACTTGTTATTCAGTAGTTGGATGTTCTCTCAGGTCGGGAACAAACTTTTCTTCAGAAAGTGCATACATTTCCAATAGATAAAGCACTTGGATTGCTGCAGTGAATAGAGACGGCTGGGTGCACAAACAACTCCAACATCTGGAGCGCATATTTTATCTCATATTATGTTACCCTATATTGGACAAAAGTTTGTGCACACCAGATCACCACACCCATGTATGCTGTTTGAACAGCCCAATCCAGATTTAATCCCTCCCCAATCCTCATGCTGTTATAATAATCTCCACGCAACCAGTCTTTCCACTAGTTTTGGAGAGCATTAGTGATGTTGGGTTGGGGTTGAGATCTGGTCTCAGTGGAGACCACACCACTCTTTGCAAACTAAATCTTCCTGGAGCTTGCTCTGTGCACAGGGGCATTGTCATGCTGGACCAGGTTTCGTTCAAGTGAAGGGAGACTGTTTGGGGAAGAACTACATATGGGTGTGATGGTCAGACGTAAACAAACTTGTGCCAATATAGTGTACTGTTACACAAGTCATCAACAAACCTTAACAAGGTCTAAAACGCATTTACCTAAACATGTAAGCTAAGTAGCTAGCTCGATAACACACCCAGACGTACACATACAGAGTCTGCTCACAACTTCGCCTTCTTTCTTTGCAATGAACTACGCTGAGAATGTTTTCTACAATAAGCTGAAACTACGATAAGCTTTCACTGTGTCTCTGGTGTAAACATTCTTTAAGAACAAGGTACACATTAGGTAAATGGTTTAATGTCTGCCTGAATTAAAAAAAAAAAGCTCTCTCACATTCTTGTTTAAAGCATTAAATAATGACATTTGATCATTTATTGACTCTTTCATTTTTTTATATATCTTGTTTGATTGCTTTTTGGGAGACATTTCGTTGTTGTTGTTTTTTTGTCAGCTTTACATTTGAAAAACGGCAGCAGTGAAAATGGTTTAGGAAACTACATGGG
This sequence comes from Chrysichthys cranchii, assembly GCA_030068335.1. Taxonomy (NCBI): domain Eukaryota; kingdom Metazoa; phylum Chordata; class Actinopteri; order Siluriformes; family Claroteidae; genus Chrysichthys; species Chrysichthys cranchii. Next base: position 11,955,231 of record JAQMCW010000035.1, on the reverse strand, counting down.
CTGTAACTTAGTTATCCGTCACCGCACTGAAACAGTCTATATGAGATCTAATGAGAGTCGTTGTCTTAGGTTCAAAAATAAACCAAAAAAATGCTAAATACACAGCAAACATTCGCAAGCTGTTGGGTTTTATCATGGACAACACTCCATGAACAGCTGGTCAAGGTTTTCTGTCGGGCAGCTGCTCTAGACCATGGAGGAACTGGGGAAAGTAGACAAAGATTGTTCTTTGATACAGACTCACTGGTGAGTAATCTCCCCAGTGAGGTGAAAAGAAAAACTGAGATAGCAGGGAACTCATCCAGATAGAGGAAACAAGACAAAAACAGACAGGAAGAGAGAGAGAGAGCGAGAGCGAGAGAGAGGGAGAGAGGGAGAGAGGCAATAAGCTGGCTGCAGGTATCTTTTATTTCATCCTGACTAATGAGGAAAGTTGAGAGTATCGTTGTGTGATTATGCAGGGAAGGCAACATTACAGGTGAAAATGCAGAGGGACGGCACTCGCGTAAAGCAATTGCAGAAGCCCCCAAAATGTAATTTCATCAGCAAATATTGCCACCATTACCCCCCTTCCTATAGCTATCATCATCATTATGCCACTGAGTGCCATGTTTGTGTCAGGCAGGTCACCTGAAAGCAAGTTCTCCTTCTTCACCTAACACTGGGCAAGAATACAAACAGACAGAAGGCAAAGCAAAAGGCCATGTTGCCATGGTGAAGAATGTGCTGTGTGTGAGCTCTAATGGGAAAAAGAGAGCAGGATAGAGGTGTGGGGGAGACCGATTACTCACCGTGTATAGCTCATTTGTCACTTTCACCAACTCCTCATGCATCTGAATGCCGATTTCTTTACTCTGAAAAAGAAAAAAGAAAAAACAGGTCAAAGAATGTTACAGAATGTATATTTATTATTAGTTGCAAGTCAACAGCGAAATGCATGAAAGAAAACCTAATGCTAAATGAAACCAGATGCATGATTTTATCTTCATACATACAAACAGGAGAGCTGGAACCTGTCTAACTCCATTATCCACTTGTGCGCTGCATTTTCTGAACAAGAGGCCCCTTACAGGTAAAATTCAATGCACAGTGTCCATGACGATGCAGTATGGGTGGCGATGATGTATGTTTACAACAGTCTTACTATCCTGTAATAAATGTACCTGTTTTCTTTCCTTGTATTTCTTTTTAATGAACCTTAATTTATAGTCCTGATTTCATACCAATCCTAAACAATCACATTTCTATTTATTATTGTTATCATTATTATTAGGAATAATAATAATAATAATAATAATAATAATATACACACATGAAAGTACATACACATGTGTGTGAATGTATATGTATATCTTTACATAATTCCTTTTTTTTGGGGGGGGGGGGGCAAAATGCATATTGTATCTGTTTCTTATTGTACACTAATCTTAATGAAAGATTTTTAAAAATCAATATGCAGTACATACGGTTTTGTTATTTAAATCATATTGCATTTTCACTTTTACATAATGCTTGTACTGCCTCTACAACGACAGACATCTGGGTTTTTTTTTCTAGATTAGTATATACCCCAGCACTGAATCCTCAATTCTGACTAGTCAGAAGGTCCTGATGCTCATTGTCTTTAACAACTGCTCGTACAGTCGATCTTTCAGCAAAGTTTATTCTGATGTGCTCGTTCTGATTCATTAATGTCCCTAATAACACAGGGATTTGTACGGTGGACGCTCCACGTTTATGTAACGTTACTGGAAGGAGTCTATAGTGTCAGTGCTTTGTAAGAGTCAAAGGAGACGCTGTTCTTTTACGGGTTTTTATGAGACTTCAGTCAGTTTCTTGTTAACATGACAAGTCTTCATGTTTTTTCTGCTATGGCCCAAGCGATAACAGAAGCTAACTTGTTTTCCGAAAAATCTATAATATGAAATAAAAAATATGATGTGTCGCAAATTCTCGACAAAAAAAAAAAGAATTCACATTCACTTGCTATACTTTCACTGGATATGAATCTCGAATACAGTTCAACTGACCAACTGTTTCCTTTTTAAACTAATTTCTAGCTTGAAACAGCCTTGTTCTACAGGCAGATATTTTTTGTAATTTAAGAAAAATTATCAGTCAATCAACCGCTTAAAACGAGTAACGCAATCGAAATCATTTGTGCAGTGTTGTTGTGGTATGAAATCACATCACCCCAGGATGTTCTGTCATCAGAAAATACTCAACAACACTGCAACACACAATCCCACTGCCATACCAATGTCTGTTATCCTGCAACACCACAACCCATCATGCTCTATTCCTTATTAATCTTTTGTCTCTTTAGGTTTTCCTGAGCTCGAGTCTTTTTCTACCGCAGTGGACAGTTTCTGCCTGAATGTACATCATTACGAATGAGTCACTGCACAGCAGTGTTTGAATGCTGAACCTTTATAATTCACTTCATAAACAGGTGCTGTGTGTTCGATGTTACAATGCATATGTATGTCTTACAGTTTTAGAGGCCTGTAAGTGTCTCCCAGCTACAGACTGTTAGAATAGAGCTGTTTATTCGGCTACAGTGTAATGGTTAGTGTGTGCGCGCGTGCGTGTGTGAACTTTGGTCTCAGCCTGTGCTAAAAGCATATCGAGTTCCAACATTCAGTAATTCATTTTCCTGCAATTATTGTTATGTTTAGCAGGAGAACAAATCAGGTCCTATAATTAATCTCTGCCATACACTCACTCATACATCATGAGTCACCCAAACATGTCAGACCACGGGAGGTGGGAGTAAACTTTTGAAGGAAGTGATTAAAAAAGGACCTGATGTTCAATCATTCCCTTTTTAATAATGGTGGTCTGTCATGTCCAGTTCATGTCTAATTAGTTTAGACTCTCTTAAAGGACCACAAACGGAGGTTAGCATACGATCCTAGTTGAATTTCGCTGCTGTCCAGATGTTCACTTGGACTTGGTTTCATAAGAAAATCATCTTGTGGTTAATTGTGAGAAGAGAAACGTGCAGTCACATGGTATCACATGGTAATCCTGAAACTCCCAATGCAAAATATTCCATAATGACTGTGAATGAATGTTCTGTGCTGCAGTAGGAGTCTGCCAAATCTAGTTTTTGTTATTTGTAGTGTTACATGTATTTTAAAATCCTAAAACCCCTTTGTCCTCATGTGAGGACATCACATTTCCCCCCAACTACACTGTGTGTATTTCCTTGTATGATCCTCATATGAGGACCACTGAGTATTACTCCTTTGCCAAACTTCTTCCTGTTTGGAGACAATGATCAACTTCAATAGTTATCAGTTACTAAACAACAGAAACAGTCGGGAGAAAGGACACACAACATTAGAGCTTGGCTCTCAGGAGGATAATGCTTAGGATAAGTTTCGTATCTCAATGAATATATGCAGTTAAATGTTCAAAAAATGCTAATTATGTTCATTCACATCTGATAAATCCCATCAGCCGCATGCCTTTCTAATAAAATGCTTCTGCATTTCAGTATAATGTTCAGCAGAAAGGAAAATCTATTTCTCATTTCTTTAACTTTTATTGCTTTGTGCTTCATCAGCACACAGTTCATAAACTGCAGTGAAGTTGACGTACTTGGGGCAAATGCAGAACTGCAGCTAATCGCCCCTCAGGCATAACTTACCTACTAAGGTTAGGTTTTGACAACAATATTATATAAGAATTCATACAAATAAATGTATTTGTTATCAAAACTAGCTGGACAAATGAACTCCCACCGAATTTCACAGAATGTTCTGGAGTAAGGAAATCAGAGGGCCAAACACTCCCCATGTCATTATATCTAGCTTAAAGGTACACAATGTAGGATTTAGGGGGTCTGTTAGCAAAAGTGGAATATAATATGCATATGGGGGTTTTTTTCATTAGTGTATAAACACCTGCAACTATGAACTGTTGTCTTTTCGTAAGCTTACAAAGATTACTCTTTGTATCTACACAGGGAGCGGGTCCGCCTCTATGGAGCCGCCATGTTGCACCTCTACAGAAGCCCAGAATGGACAAACCTCTAACGAGAGCCTTTGTTTTAACCAATGGCATCATGAAGCTGGAGGAATGCACCAGAAGGTTAACAAAAAAGACAAAAGTAAGACAAGTTTGAGAACCCAAATTTTGAAAAACAAAGGATCGTGATTATTATTTAGCACAGAAGATGCAAGAGAGGGTGAATATAAGTAGTAGCAAGTAATGCTATGTGTACCTGACAGCCACTGTGCATTATAACACACACTTGGGAAAGGGAGAGGTAGGAGTGGGACATTCAGCTGGTTGAATCCTTCATAGTGGACCTTTAATGTTTGGCCACTGTGAGAAATTTTATGTGGTCCCTTTAAGCTATTTTATTGCTTTGCCTATACATAATTTGGTGTTCTCTTTCTTAGCATGAACTAAAGAGATTTATTTCTGCTTCCCAAAAGCTGCTTCATGTTGATAAATCACGGAGTGCTATAATCCCCAACAATCAATAGCGCCTCCAGTATCGATGCAGCCAACAACATAGGGGCATAAAGTAGGGACGAAATATTGCTATCTCGTTGTGCTGCACAACGATACAGTTGAAAACGTATGAGTGACCCCCCCTAGATGTGACACAACAAAAGACTGAATGTATTAGATTCACCAAACAGCCACAGAAACACGTCTGGGCATAGGATTGTAACAAAGTGTTCGGGATGCACAATGCACAATAAGACATGATTAGGGGCTTTTGATCACATTGCAGGCCTCAATATATTGTGCAACCTTAGAAATCAATACTCACTCTATGACTGGGGCACGCACGCACACACACACACACACACACACACACACACACACACACACACACACACACGGACGACCATTACATGTAGTTTTTAGGC
>JAQMCW010000035.1:11906098-11921633 GCA_030068335.1 Chrysichthys cranchii | reverse complement strand
ACAATTACAAATGTACACTGAATTCCCTAAAACCCTTTACAGCATTGGGGGTTGAATAATTTTGAACACAACTGTAACTGTTAGAAAATTAACACAAGGGCAAATTTCGTCTGCAGTCTGATCCCATGTGAGAAGGTGCATATCAGTGAGTTTATAAGTACAGTATACTGTATAATATAACGAGGATGTAGTCTGAAAAAAGCCACGGCACATATTCCCTGGGTGTTTATTAAATATCGAATGGCTGGTTTATTGCTAAACCATGAAAAATGCACGAAGCATCAAGTAAAAGGAGCTGTTTTCAAAAAATTGTAAAAACTGGAGTTGATGCAGTATAATCTCTGTACTGGTCTATGACATACAAAACCCCACAAACAGAAATAATAACTATGGGAGCAAACGAGATTGATCACAGGAGTGTGTGAGAGGAGACTGGGATGGCGCAGGAGAGGGCGTGAGCGGGGTTCAAAAACACTCCTGTGCACTCTTCCGCCTCACAAGACAGGACGCATGAACATACGAGTATTGTGCAATATTGTGTCTAATGCATATGCAAAGAAATGCTGCATAGCAAAAATAATAATAACGTAAATATTTCTACATTTCTACAGAGTCTCTAAGCAAAGTGTAAAGTTGATGTGACAACCATTTGCTTTTTAAACATGCAGCAGTATTCACAGGTACAATGTGCGCAGTTTTATAGGATCATTAGCTGGTTTAGGTTCGCTGAGCATCTTGGAGAATCTGTCACCGTTCTCTTGGAGACCGTCACAAACGCCTCTTTTGTGCACAAAAACTTCTTTAAAGTTTTCATTATGTTGGGGTTTTTGTTTTATCTGAAAAGGGGCCCGTTACGTTCCTTACCTTACTGAGATACCGTAGAAACGTTTTACTGTAACGTTTCATTTCTGCTGAAATCGAAAACAATTTCGTACTGACTCATTAACGCGGAGGTCATAAAATAAACATCTATAACAAAATCTGTTCTAATTAAATTAGCACGCCTTAGATTTGTGCACAGTAATGTTAATGTATTCCTCTAAGAACCGAACTTGACGTCCGCCAAAAGAAAACCTTAGAGGTAATTAACTCACTCTGTAGCCATGATGAAAATTGAAATGAAAAACAAAAATCACACCTATGGCCTGTTTCCTGCTTTAGTAAATGCTGTGCTTGGCTGTAGTCTTGAAATGTGTGTTAAATGTAGCATCAACCCCTTAAGCTACAGACCCTTATTGAGATGAAGTGTAGGATTGGAAATGAACGCATTAGGATACGAACAGCAAGTCGCAACTCACCAGCTGTCTCCACTGTGAACTTCTGAGTCACCATCTAGTTCTGTCATTTTTATGAGACCCAGTCTGGAAGCTTGTTGGAAGTAAATGAAGAAAAACACTTCGACTGAAGTAAATGCAGTGGAGAGTTCCTGAGAGTTAGAGGAATGGCCAATATTAATCGGCAGCAGGGACAGATAAATACGATGCTCTGCAATCTTAACTGCAACAAGAGCTGAAACAGGAAAGCTCAAAGTATTCAAACGAAATAAAGAGGCATGACAAGCACTCGTCTTTGAAAGTTGAGAGAAGCTGAGGCAGCACATTGTATCGATTTATCTAAGTGCAGTTGACTGTGGTCAGGCCTTGCCATCTCTGTAGCCCAGATTACCCCTCTCTCTCTCTCTTTCTCGCTCTCTCATTCACTCCCTCTCTCCATCTTTATCTCCCTGTGTCTCACAGACTTCTACCCAACTATTGTTTTGTGTGTGTAAGAATAGAAAAGCTGACTGCAGTAATCTAGTCTGCTCCAGTGTTTAACCCAGCTTAACACACACACACGCACACACATACACACACATACACACACATACACCACTCATTTTTGCAAGGGTCGAGGGTAAGCACCATCTGAACTTTGGCAAAAATATGTGTGTACCCCTTGTGTAACTCCCAAATGAAACACACGCAACCCCACACACACAAACACACACACACACACCACACACACACACACACACACACACACAGAGTCAGCAGCAGGGATATATCCATCCTTTTGTCTGGCACATTGATTTTTCTCCTCCTCTGTGACCGGACCATCATGAGCATATCTGTTTGTGTGTTACATGACCCCCATCAGGGAACAAGAGCCACGCCCGTTTTGAACAAAACCATCAGTCATGGCTGTCTCCACGCCGACTACACTGTCTCTACGGCAACACAGGCTGTGCTCTCCATGGAAAAAATGCCTGGTGTGATGCGAGCGAAGAAGTGAGAGAGCGAGGTGAGGACAGTGAAACCCTGCAATGATGTGATATGGTCTCGTTTTTTTCTTAGAGCGTTTTGGTAACTAAAGCTGCATGTATAGAACAATGTATAATGTGCAAAGTGGATAAAGATGCACATATAAGACATACAGACCAAACAGGTAGGGTAGTCGGGCATTTTAAAGCCACTCAGTGTAGGATTTTTTTTAGACAGATGGCTACTTGGTGGAAGAAAATTTCTTCAGCTGTGAGTGCCAATTCGATACACACACACACACAATTTAAGGCTGCATCCCAAACCGCATAATGTGCACTACGCATTAAGCCTAAATAGTAAAGCCACACCTAAGTGTTTGCAACACTGAAGATATAATTATCTGCTGCCATTATTCCCATCATCATCAGTATTATAGAGTCATTATGGGAATAAAATAAAATAGAATATAAATATATATATATATTAGGGGTGGAGCCGAACCCGAATACGGTATGCGGAAAGGCACAAATAATCTGGTTTTTACAAATACGAATTTCGAACGAATACTTGGAAAAATATTTGTATTCGGGAACCCCCCACCACACACACACACACACACACACACACACACACACTCACAGGTAGTCCTCTCTTTTGACAGAAATGTGATTTAAATGAAATCTCACTTAAATGTTAACTCGTTCCACAGCGTGAAATATCATTCTCTCTTAGCAAAGCACATAAAGAGCTCGTAGCCGCATGGAGCATGACACGAAACTCTACAAAATAAATATTTAAACAACTGATAACTACATATTCTTTAAAATTAAAACAACACAACAAGACCACACAATCACTCATTTTACCATATTAAAACTTTACAATTCATTCACATCCACTTTGTTCTTAAATGGGACTGTTAGTGAAATTTCAAACAAACAGGAAAAACAATAAATTACAAAAATATAATTTCAACCTGGTTACAGAAGCTAGGCTGAGATACCTAAACTAGGCTAAGTGCTTCAACACAGTTGTTAGACTTACGATATTTTCGACTTACGATGAGTGTGGCCGAACGCATCTCCATCGTAACTTGACGACTACCTGTATACACACACACATACATACATTGTACAGAATGTCGTTGTGTACTGTGGAATTATAATTTCACTTCGCTGGAACTAAGTGGCCCAACCTGTTCCAATGTGCACAACATAACATCCATAAAGAAGTTTTTTTTATGACCTCACCAATGCTTTTCAGGACTGATATTAGGTCAGAAATTCTAGTAGAAAGCCTAAAATCTCATGGAAAGTCTTTATTATAACAGCAAATGGAGGACTAAATATGCAATGGGATGTTCAAAAAACACAGGTGTGTGAGATGAACACCTGTCCACAAATATTTACTGTATCTTCTTCTTCCTAGTGTTAGTCCCGTGCCGTGCAGGGTCCGTTGTCATCACAGGCCATCCTGGCAGTGTGACATCCAATGCGACCATGGAAGCACCCCAACCGACGTGTTGCTCCGTCTGACGTTGGCACACTCGCGGGCAATTTAGGGTAACCAATCCGCCTAATGTGCATGTCTTTGGACTGTGGGAGGAAACCGGAGTACCCAGAGGGAACCCACGCGAACACGGAGAGAACATGCCAACTTCACACAGAAAGGCTCGCTGTGAGGCGACAGTGCTAACCTCTTAGCCACTGTGCCACCCAAATATTCACTGTTCATAGGTATATATACATACCTCGACTCGACACGACACTACTGATGGTCTCATTTGCGTTAACAAGCCAAGAAATTCCACTAATGAACTTTAGCCAAAGCACACCTGTTAAATGAAAAGCACGCCAGGTGACAAGCTCATGAAATTTTTTAAAACCATGTCAATAGTGCATAAATCTGTCATCAAGGTGCTTTTTGGAACGCTTTTTCTTTTAGCTCATAATTCCATATGTGTTCAAGGTGTAATTTCATAGCCTTGATGTCTTCAGTATTGTTCTACAATTTAGAAAATAGTCAAAATAAAGACAAACCTCTGAATGAGTAGGTGTGTCCAAACTTTTGTCTAGTGCTGTATAAAACTGTTTAAATGTTAGATAGGTCAAATATACTGTACATTGCTATATTTTGTTTCACATTAATGAGCTCCAAATATTCTCCATATACCACGGTAGAATGCAAGGGCACCATGAGGGTGCGCTGGGAAACATATTACTATTATGAAATGGTGGAAAGAAGCAGCTTCCAACGCAATTCTTATGCAATTTATAATCATTCCCAAATTCAGGTGCAGAAGACTGCTCGTTGGCATATTTTTGAGCGACTCCAGTATGAAAACTTGGAGTGTGAAAGTCAAATTTTAGTCTTCACAGTTGTCCCCTGAGCCTAATTCTAATACTTTGAAATAATGACGCAGTCTATTCTAAAGCCTATACTGCTGAGCTGCACACTGTGAGGATGAGCACCGTTGTCAAGGTGTGTACAGTGTCCAGGCTTCAGTCCACTAGTTTTATCTCTGTGAGATACAAGTTTTTTAGTATGTCCTCTTCATGAATAGCACCTCAGTTGTCTTCCCAGTTCCTAATGTCATTCATGTGCTCTTCAAGTGAAGGCTTTGATTACACCAACCCCACATGTGTCTCATGAGTGGAAAACAGAGGTGGTGATGTGTTATTGCTCCTCAAGTCCACCCCCAGCTAGTTTGTCTCACTGCCACAGAGCCGGAGATGATCCTGTTTACACTGCCAGAGTCGGGTACACTTCCTCCTTCCCTTCATTACTGCAACCTATCATCATAGGGGTTGTCAACATATTTCAGAAGGTAGTATAACTATCAGTTTGATGTGCACAGTAAACAGGAAAAGTGACAGAACTGCTGCATGTTATGGTGCAACTACAGTATCCAGGTGTGAGAAACCAGTAGGACTCGATCTGGGCTTCTCTTTCAACAAAGTAAGCTGGACAGTATTACAGGCACAGGAGATGTCAAGAAATCGAATTCTTACCCTATTTCATGTGAAAGTAGTTCCCGCCAGATAATTTAACCATACTATAGTAATTCTTCAAAAGTCTTAAGGTGGGCTCAGGCCAGAATTTACACTCTCACAAGCCAAACGTCAAGCTTTAGCTAACGAATCTGGTACTTTTTGTTCCTGAATGTTAACAGGAAGAGGCCATTTTACAGACACTGCAACTCAGCAATCAGACTTTTCCCAGAACCTGTAAGCAAACTCACAAGGGTATCATATTTACATGAACTGCTTTAAACAAAAGTCCTCCAAGCTTTCAAAGGTCGTTTTAAATCCAGTGATTATATCAGGCTTCAAAAGGTTTTTGTTTGTTTTGTTTGCTTTACAAACAGAGAGCCAATCACATTGCATTGGGATTCTGAAGCTTGTGGCCAGAAACTTGTACAATAAGTACCAGGACACTCTGTAGGCCACAGACACAGGATCTCAGGCTGAGAGTCAGTGCCACAGGCCTGTAGTTTTAGGCACATGAACAACACCCAGGGTTTTTCAGTGCGAGGCCCCTGTAGTGTTAGCGATACGTTAAACAGATGTTGCTCCTAAAAGCAGAGAGCTTTAAAAAGCCTTATTCACGCCAAGCCTCGGTAACTCTCTTCTCACCTGTGAGGTCATCCTAAACACAATTTGGGATTTGGTGTTGTTGAATCAAAGCTGCCATCATTCACTTGTCTACTGTAACTTACGAGAATCTGAAAGGTGCGATATTATAGTGTGATCATAAAATCAGTGATGCTACCAAACAGCCTATTTCTAAAGCTTAGCTCTATCTCGCTGCAGCACACATTACCAGGGACTGGGGAAAAATATCCTAATTGTTTCATCAATTATTCATGAGGATTAGCCCTCTCTCGCTGCCCCAAGTACAGGAAGGAGGAGGAGAGAATGCAGCACAGTGTGAGCTTACAGCCAGGCCAAAGTCAAGCTTTCAACACACCGCCTTACGTCGTTTTTCTAATTTTGTAACAGATTAAATCTACAAAAATATGTTCGTTTTTAGCTGCTACTTTTACCTCGACTAAAATGCAGCAAAATTTAAGTCAACTAAAATAAATACATTATTATGCTGATGCAAATATGTAGTGTTACTGAACAACCTCAGTTTCTAAACAACCCACAATGCTCTTGAAGGAAGATATTGGTTAATTTTCTGTAACAGCGGCCCTGACAATACTGCCAGCTGTAAGTCAAGTGATTTATATGAACGTGCTTGCTTTAATATGTTATTGTTTCCATACAGGGTGTACGAAAATCAGGAATCAGGGGAATACGTTGAGCAAATATGTTGACACGTATCAGTGATTACATGATACAGCGTCTGAGAACAGGGTGAACGTGTAGAGCGTATATTGTAAATAATCAACAATTAAATATATGTAGGCTTCGGTCACTGGTTTGTGACTCTTTGGACACGATCAAGTATCAGCTAGTACACAGGAACGTTTATAGTGGGTAAGATACATAATCTCTTCAACGCTAATAATAAACAGATTAGCAACATGTTGGTACGTCACAAAAAAATGCTAATCTGGTGAAATTTTCTGTAAGAAGACTTTTTTTTTTTTTTAACATTTATGGAGACGGCATTTTATAACAGTTGGTTGTAAGTTTCCCACTGTGGGAGAGTCTTCAGGACAGAAAGATTTTCATTTTCTGGTTTCACAGAAACATGACAAGCTGAGCTTTCTGTCTTGTTCGTCAGCAGATACTTTGGCAAAATGAGCGTTGCAGAAGGAGCAATCAGAACGACCTACGGATTTACGTATGGCTGTGAAGGTTGTCAGCGATTGAAGTCATATCGAAAGTCTTACAGTAGTATATTCTAGGCGAGCTGCATACTCATCCAGATGACTGTGTGATTCACACCTTTAATATCATGAGACTGACTGACACTGTGGTGCAGAGGTGTGAACAGTTGTGAGAACACAAAGGGAAACATGTTAGGACAGTATGGGAAGTAGGTGGCAGAGAGGTGAGTGTTCCCTGTTGTTCGGAGACAGCTGTTCCAGCATATACAGTACAGTGGGTCAGGTTTCCCTCTTTACTCCTCTTTCAGACCATTTGTCCACTCCAGCCAGCATTTATATATTGGTACACTTAATAAAAACACATTAAAACCCATACTACCAGAATGCATCCAGCCCAAACACTAAAGCCTAGAGCATACCACCACTGAATTTCCATTCCAGCCTGTTTTAGAACATGATACACTTATGTTGAACAAATACATGATTTCTGGTTGTTGTTTGTATTTTTTCGAGTCCAGAAATGAGCCCCTTGTCCTGCTGGAACAGCTGTGTTAATATCCGACTCCTCCTTTTCTTAAAAGTAAATGATTTTATTCATTGTCAGTTTCAGAGGGTTATGAAAATTACAGATTATCCTGATCTTAGAAATGCAACTCACTCTCTGAAATTTATAGCAATTTGACTGCATTTCATACAGATAATTTCACAGCAACCGCCACACTAGTGACTGCACTCTAACAGTAACTGTTTGCACATTTTGAAAATACGAAGGACAAATTCTTACAAACTGCCAGTGGGAGTATTAGGTTATTAAGTAACATTTCCATTTGTTTAATATTTCCTACATAAACAGAGAACTATATTCCATCGCTGTTTGTCACTTGACCTGTTCCTTTACCACAATAAATAAATAAATGCAAACAAAAACGTATAATAATAATAATAATTATTATTATTATTATTATTATTATTATTATTTTCTGTGCATTCGCTGCGATTTTAAAGAACTGAAAACCATGACACCTCCAACTATAACACTTTATTAAGAAACCAAAGTCCCCCATGTTCTTAAAACCGTCACAAAGGACTAATCACTCTATAGAGCCTTTAAACATAAGAAAAGAAAGACAGACTCATAGCCTAAACCATGTCTGAGAGTTGAAGATGTCTCGCAGTCAAACCACAAGGCCGACCGACCCACTTCCATCTTGAACTCTTTTCTTCTCTATCTGCAAATGTCGCTCTCCAGGCTGAGCAAGCATGACAGTCTCAAATCTCTCAGCCTACATGAAAAAAAGGGGACATGTCATCCTTTTATTCCTTTCCTGGGTCTCTACTCCTGCGAATCTTATGTTGGTAATTCGGTATTAAAGTAACAGTGAGACGACTCGCCTTGCTCATATACATGCTGTGCATCATTCACTGTTTCAGGCACTATGTTTCAAGTTAGTGCCTGTTCATAAGAGTCAGTGCTGACACTGACGGTTCGTAGGCTTGAGTGAAAGGCTAAACCCTGATCAGCAAGGCTGCACAGTGCCCACTGCATTACAGTAGACTAGCAATAGAAGAATGTGTTCTTCTGTTTCCGACCCTACCCTTTTTCAGTGAAAGGCTTCAGTATTTACGTACAGCCCATATATCAATGACTTTCAATTCTCAACTATTCATTTCACCAATCAAACCAACAAGAAAAGACAGATACAATTGTTTCCTCTATGACCTTTAGCTCTCCATGAAATCTAAGCACATCATAGAGATGGATTAAACCCTCAGTGATAACAGTCTAGGAGTTAATCGTCTGCGAGAAAAGCAGAAAATGAATAAGGAGTCGTCGGGATTGCTATAAAAGCTGGCAAATGCTGTGTGGTCTTCAGTTCTCTCTGGTGGAAGCATATTTTAGTGGTACCTGTCTGCTGTTTTGAGGCACACATCTTAAATCTCTCCTCCAACTGTGTCACTTGGCTGCAATGACATTCCTGTTGAACTGATTTCAAATTAGCAGCTGGATAGGCCTTCGGAGAACACAGACAGCACTCTGCGTTTGGCTTGCGTAACTTGGAAAAATCATCGTTTTGTCCCAGAAGGATGGATTAAGATAATTAAAAACAGAACGGCAGGGGAAGGGCATGAAACGAAGTCTGCACATGGCTGGATTAAAGCCACTGTTTATATGCAGGCTTTAAAGTGCCGGCTAAATCAGTAAACATCATTATTTGGTATCAAAACTGCTACGGTTGGGGATTATTAACAACACGAGTAAACAGCTCAGAGGCCCATGGGATGAGACAGCATGGACCCACGCCACCCACACCACCACCGATTTCTCAGGGTTACAAAGATATTTAGACAAAAACAACAGATTTACACTGGCTCACTTTCACCGCAGGAATGTGCGTGCACCAGGGCTCTCTTAAAAGAATCGTTATTTATTTAGGGGTGTGTGAATCTGATATGGATTTAACTGCATGGTGTTTAATGGTCTTCAATCTGAGGCACTGAAGACAGCTGTGGAATCGAGGCCTAATACTGTAATTGAATGAAACTTTGGGAGATTAAAAGGTAGAAAAGTGATAACTAACACAATCCGACCCCATGGATAACCCGGGCACACTGTATATTCAGCCAGAGCTTCACTCTAATTCAGCCACTTGTGAAATGAACAGTAAAATCACATTCAGGCTTTAATACAGGACGTCCTCAGCACATTTTAGCAGCAAAACCAAAATGAGCGTCACCTAATCTAGAGCTTAGATCTTCCTTTTGTATTCTTATCTGCTTATCCACAAGCTTTAAAATGCTTCATGTTGCAGTCTGATTAACTCCCTGCCTATCTGTGCAAACACACTTTCATGCACTTTTGAACACCAAACGTTCGTGTGTGCGTTTCAACAGTTATTAAAGTTTTGTCTGAAGGACACACTGGTGACTAAATGACAAATTCTCACATCAGAAGAGATCTGGGTTTGGTCATCATGCCAGTCAAAGCTGTTCCTGGCTGCATTCATTGGCAAAGCAATTTTTTTTAACCAGTATGCTAATCCGCAAAAGCTAGATGTCTTATCTGAGAGACAACACATACAAAAAATCTCATTAAACCCTGGACCTGTAAGAGACCAACATTACATGTTGTGCCACTATTACATGTGTAGACATACAGTATGTTACACCAAAGTCCTTCTTGTAAAGTCTGTTCAGTTGGTAGCCATCTTGGCAGTGTCCTTTTCAGTCACAGGAGACAAGGTTCCTATTTATTTGAATGATCAGAGACATTTATACCAGAAGTGGATCAACAAGATGACAAATCAAACACTGATTTAAATAGGCTGGTAAAAACCTTGCAAAAATAATGCTGTAATTAATATTTGGTCTTTATTTTTTTCAGGTTTCTATGCATTTCTTTACTACAAAAAAAAAGGGCATGAGTGTTCATATCTGCTTGTCTTTACCAACAACGAAATTGGCTCTTTTTTACCGACAGGCAAACTTACATAACACAGCCATCATACTAAGCGTTACTCACTGCCTCATTCCTTTTCTGAAGACAAAAGAGAAGCATTTATCTGTCATATATACATTACAGCACAGTGAAACTTTTTTTTTTGCATATCCCCGCTTGTTAAGGAGTCAGGGTCAGAGCGCAGGGTCAAATATGGCATGCAGGGAACAAAGAGCGTTATGGGCCTTGCTCAAGGGCCCAAAAGTGACAGCTTGGCGTTGCTGGGGCTTGAACCCCCAACCTTCTTATCCTTCAACACTGAACAATGCCCAAGCAGTGGCTGTGCCTCTTCTCATAACACTTCTCTCTGGTTACATAAAAAAAACAATCACAAGACAGTTGGTGTATTCACACATTCCAGATGTCTTCCTTATCACTTTATCTTGATTCTTTTGTTGGTGTAATTTTTAAAGAATTACCTTACAGCTTAATGTACCTTATCCTAATTACCCCGCTCCAATATTCATACATGGTTAATGCTTAAATTACAGATTATTTTAGATCACTTATATAACAGATTGACCAAAATGTTTGCTGATAGCCGATTTCACCATACAAGCTCAAAAATCCAACGTGTCACTGATACTACTACTCCTCCTCCTCCTCTTCCTCCTCCTTTCGGCTGTTCCCTTCAGGGGTCGCCACAGCGAATCATCTGTCTCCATCTGACTCTATTCTCTGCATCTTCTTTTCTCACACCAACTAACTTCATGTCCTCTTTCACTACATCCATAAATCTCCTCTTTGGTCTTCCTCTAGGTCTCCTACAGGTGGTTCCAACCTCAGCATCCTTCTACTGATATATTCACTCTCCCTCCTCTGTACATGTCCAAACCATCTCAGTCTGGCCTCTCTAACTTTATCCCCAAAACATCTAACATGCGCTGTACCTCTGATGTACTCATTTCTGAGTGTCACTGATACTGCAGTCCAATTAAATAATGACTAGACTGTAGTGAATGTTTCTTCTGTTTACATGCAAAAAAAATCTGTTTGTTCTTATAAACTCTTACAGTACACTGCATGAGAAAAGGCCATGGGTTTGAATTCTTTATGGAGGCAATAACCCGACTTCATAAAATATGTACTAGCATTAAATGAACAACTCTTGCAAAATAGAAATGCATTTCCTCGACTTAAATGCAAAACATTTCTGCACGATAACATTTCTGCACACTGAAACAATATTGCCAGTCCCTGTGCATCTCTTCTGTCATCACATTTTCCACCACTGTTTGGTCTGGCTCCAAATTCCCTTTTTTCCAAAACACTGTCCCATCCACAAAGCTACAAATTCTGATCTTCCTCTGATGGTCTACACGACCCCAGGCAAAGGACACAAACCAGACCTTCCCTGGCCCGAAGCAAGCAACACCATTTTGAGCTCCTTCCAGCACCATCTCTTTTGTCATCTCATTTGATAAACTCCAAGCCAGGAAAGATACTCTGTGCATTTCCACTTTTACACAATCATTTTACAGTTGTGCACAGTGCACTAACAGTTAGGTTAAAAACCTAACAAGAAAGTTTAGTGCCTACAGCACTAAAGACATATCAAGGAGCATGTATACTCTGAGGAGCTGAGAGGCACTGAGGCGAAGGTAAGAGGCAGCCGTGGCTCTGGTTGTAAAAGGGCTGGCCGACACCAAGGCACAGTTCCAAGTGCACAGATGACCTGCTCTTCCCTGCCGCAGAGAACCGAGGAGAACAATGGGGGATAAATAACAGACAAATCTAATATAATTCAGTTGCTCAAAGAGGCGACGTCACTATGTGATCTACGCCATATGGCCACAGACATGAGTAGTTTATGTCGGATTAAATCACTGCGAAGTGCCTTTATCCCTTGTGTAGGCTTAGAGGGAATAAAAACAGCCTAATATACTGTAATCCAGCCATTAAACACGATTACATAGGTTAGCTCAATCTACCTAGTTAAGCCATGTTTGATGAAAGTATATCGGATGCAATAATCAACATTTTGCTGCGTCCAAGACCACTCACTTGCAAGTCCCCAACAATCAGCCCAGAAAATCTGCTACTAGCGAACATGGCAGAAGCGGGAGCCTCCCTGCCCGTTCTAGCAGTGACCGCGGGAGGCCGGCAATGTTCACGGCCAAATCCTGACCCATTACATAATGCAGTCTTTTCACTGCCTCTGAATATGACAAGGCTGAAAAGGAGAATGCAGACAAGCAGGAAGCAGCTCTGTCCAAGCCTGCCCTTCCCTCACTGTGCAGCATAAGAGCAAAGGCTAAACCCAGTCCAATTCTAAAGGCCTGGCTCCTTTTCCACGCAGAGCCTCTCTATTTAAATGCAAATGAAGTTGTGTAGCAGCTGAACAGCTTGGACAGAGGTGAGGCGCACACCCCCCATTCCTCTAGGGGCCCGTGTTCTGGCACTCATCTGCTGGTCCATAACCCATTAGCTCATCTGAATTCCACCCTTTCCTCCCTGATGCCACCGCCATAATGTTTAGCAAAAGTACCAAACAGTCATGACTTTGGGCGTTTTTTTAAATCTTACTTTGTGCAGTTGAGGTTCCTGCACGTGTTCCAGTGCAGTTGCAGGAGGTTGTGCAGGTTGTCTCAACTCTGCTGTGATGACTGCTTACTTGTATTTTACGTTTATCAGTTGGCAGATGACTTTCATCCAGAATGACTAATGAACGAAGTCAAATCCAATCCAATCAAGACGAACGGAAATATACAGTCGTCCCTCGCCGTATCGCGGTTCACCTATCGCGGCTTCACTGTATCGCGGTTTTTATGTGCAATATAAAACATATAAAAATGTTAATTCAAACATTAAAAGAATATTAAATCGAAATAGAATACAGTATGTATTTCATCAGCGGATGAATACACAATGAAAGCGCAGTGTAGGCCACTATCGCTTGAGCTAGTTTGCCCAAGCACACTATTGACTGATGGATGGGAGGCAACGAACCAGAGCACTGTGTTCTGTATCCTGGGCGCAGATTGGCTCAGTGACCGTTCATCTCATCGTCATCACCTTCATCATCAGTACTGCACAGCTAATTCATCATCTTGATCATTCATGTCACCATCCTGGTGAGTACCCATGCAGAATTAAGAGCATATGAAGGGTTTGTAAGTGTGTGGGAAAGGTTTAGAAGAGAGTGAGAAGGGTTTATAAAGCCTTAAAATATATATAAATAATAAACTAAATATAAGGTTGCTACTTCGCGGATTTCACCTTTCACGGGGGTGGGGGGTGGCGGCTCTGGAACGTAACCCCCATGATAGGTGAGGGATGACTGTACATGTATATTCACATATATGAGGCCATTTACAGCTGGCCACTTCATGTGTTGTATCAGGCCTGAAATCTGAACTCTGTGAGTGTTAATCCTGAAATCAGCTCATATTATATTATTATAACACTAGCTTCCAACATTGCTCTATATTTATGAATGAGCTTCAAGAATAATGATAAAAAGATTTTTCCTGAGATGTTTTAAACCTTGCTAACATTTTATGCATTAATGTCTGGAGCATGTGAGTCACTTATTAGGAGAGGTTTTATTTGTCTGATCTGGCTAGACCACCTGAAGTGGTTTGAGTAATCAGATTTCAGTTTCAGAGCAGGAGCTTAAGTTGATTTTCTGGACGGCCTGTTTGGATTATTAAAATTCCTTGTGTTGTTCATGTTGCCAGGTTTTTCATGAGCAGAGGATGACTGAGATGGGAATTCAACAGCATCTAGCAAAGCCTTTTTTAAGACAGAGTGGCAGAAAGCATGTAGGCACGGGTTAGAAATAACAACTACTGTTAAGATTTGAAGCAAGTTACTGGACAGACATGTTAAATGCTTTAGCGCGATGGCCATGACTGGATATAATTAATGTAGTACTGAGAAATTCCTTACCTTCTGTTTAATCGCACGAAGGAATATTTTAAAAATAAATACATAAATAAAAGCCAAAATTTGAAGTGAATTTCCTTTTTAAGAGGTGGGTCTGACAGTGAAATTAAATCTGTGAATGATAAAAGGACAAGCATTCTTAAATTATTATGTGAATTTCTTTTTAAGAAGAGTGACTTTACCCTAAGGTAATTCTGTCCAACAGCAGACATCAGTCTGTTAGAGAAACTCTGCTCTCAACTGACTTATAATGATATAACCATCACCACATGATCATGATTCAGTGAGTCCAATTATTATAGTATTACTTTCAAGAATG
This sequence comes from Chrysichthys cranchii, assembly GCA_030068335.1. Classification (NCBI taxonomy): domain Eukaryota; kingdom Metazoa; phylum Chordata; class Actinopteri; order Siluriformes; family Claroteidae; genus Chrysichthys; species Chrysichthys cranchii. Next base: position 11,906,910 of record JAQMCW010000035.1, on the reverse strand, counting down.
TGTAAAATGGTAAAAATAACAAATCATTTTGATTCTTCTTGCAGTTATTATTAGCCCCATTGAAATGAAGTGCCGAGTATACACAAGGCTCATTTTGAAACCCATCTGCTGTGACCGTAATTGTGAATAGTATGACAGACCATCAACCTCACTATCTGTCGAGGAGTCATGGCTGAAGCACATGCTTTTCAAAACAATGTCACTGCAAATCCACTAGTCTGAGGGAAAACACACACAAAAAAGTGTCCTCATGGTAAAATGTGTGCTTAAATAATAGTTGTTATTCAGCACACTGGGGTATATACAGTCTCAATCTGTCAATCCCCTGTACATCTTAAACCCAAAAGAATGGAAATGTTTTTCTTCCTGTCAAAAAAAAATTATATATACATATATACATATATATGTGTGTGTGTGTGCATGTGTGTATATATTATATATATATATATATACACACACACACACACACATATATACATATACACACACACACACACAAAACATTTTGGCTAAAGAAGCCCATTTTACTGGACACCATGGCAGTTGGAATTACTCGCCAATTCAGCACTGAACGGGGTAAGGATCTGTCTCATCATACAGTGTCTCGATGTTTAAGAGAATTTGGACTAACAGCCGACTCTGCATTACCAAACCTCTCATAAGCAGGAAGAATCAGAAGGCTAGACTAGCATGTTGTGTGGACAGAGGAGAACTGGTCCGAAGTTCACTTTAGTGATGAAAGCAAGTTTCATTTATTTGGGTCTGATGGGAAACATTATGTTCATCTCAAACTGGGGAAAGACTGAACCCCA
>JAQMCW010000035.1:11861226-11876107 GCA_030068335.1 Chrysichthys cranchii | reverse complement strand
CAAAATCACACCAGAGCTGTGTGAGAGACTAGTGATGTCCTGTGGCTGCAGATGTGCTGAAGTCATTCAAAGCAACGACCTGTACACTTACTATTAATTTTTGACTGTTGTAACTTTCAGAAAATTTTGTTGTCATCTTTCTTCATGCTACAGTCATTGCTGTTCTCTAATTTTGATCAGTGTTGTTTTTTCAAAGATCCCATTTGAAAAGATCCAAGTGTTTCATTGTGAACTCAATGATGTGAAGCTAGATTCATTGAGAATGCTATCCACCCTGTCACCACAACATGGGATGGACATTATCGTGTTCACCAGTCCAATTCTTGCAGGCTGCTATATGTTTTGTGTTCCTACTGAGAATGTTAACTGCAGCTGCAATATTAGACTCATTTGGGTCTTTTGAAACTTTCAGAAGTGTGACTAATCCTCACATACTGCAGAGACACATCTTCAACTCAAGGCCTTTCTCGTGAAATGGGCTTACTTGGAAGTGGTTCCCTGTCACAGGGCAAATGTGGTCCTGTGGAGGCAAATTAGGCATGTGAGGTCCATTTTGAGGGTAGAATTCTTCAACAAGCTGGAACTGAGGATGGGCTATCCGGCCCTAAACTTGACAGGCTGGTTTGTGATGGAGTGATACCTCAGTCATCAGGACTGCACAAAGTCAGATGGGGCTCTACACCTTGCATGGAAACTCCTCAGGTGGGTCCATCCATGGTCGCTCCACCGATGGCAACTCACTTGCTGAGTGGTGAGAAGAGAGTGGTGCCTGCACTCTCTGCTGTCTCAAATCTGGGAAAGGCTGGCAGGGAGGGCACAGGTGACACTTGCTGATGTCTGACTGATTCATTGCTATTCCAAATTGCACTTTTTTGTTAAATGGGACTGTGGTCTGAACACAAATAATTTAACTAATCAAATAAAAGAACATTTAAGATGTTGCTGAAGTTTCAAACAAACAGGAAAAACAATAAATTAGAAACATATTTCAACTTGGTTACATAAGCTGGGCTGAGATACCTAAGCTAGGCTAATTGGTTCAGCACAGTTGTTTGACTTATATTTTCGATTTACGATGGGTGTGGCCGAATGCATCTCGATCGTAACTTGATGACTAGCTGTATATGTGTGTGTGTGTGTGTGTGTGTGTGTGTGTGTGTGTGTGTGTGTGTGTGTGTGTGTGTGTGTATCCCTGAATCCCTGATGAGCAAGCCTGTGGCACAGTGGCAAGGAACGACTCCCTGAATTGACATGAAGAAGAAACCTTGAGATGAACCAGACTCAGATGGGAATCCATTCTCATATGGGATACTGCGATTTCAAATAACCTGCTTCTATAACTGTGTGGGTCAAAAAAGTACAATTGTCATGAAATTCACTATAGTTGAAACATGACGTCCATTTTGTTGAAGTTTTCAACGCATTCACTGATGGAGACTAGAATGCAACATTGTTCGCGACAGTTGAAGTTATAATCCATTGTAGCGGACTCACTTGTGTCAGCAGTCCAATGCCTTCTTCAAAGTTTCTAAGTGTGTGTCCAGGCTGTTCTAATAGAGTCATCCTCAACAGGAGCGAATGTTTTTTTTTCATGTTTCCACCCCTGGTCCTAGAATACCCCCTGTCCTGCACATCTTAGCGATTCACCTGCTCTAACACACCCACTACTTGAATCAGATCAGCATGACACAATAAATCCATGAATGATGGGCTTAAATTAATGTGCATGCTCTAACACGTTATTGATTCTATTTACAAATTACAAATTACACCAGTACTGCACGCTCCATGCTAATCCACCTAGCGCTGATATGCTTGTAAGATACCCGCCACTTTGACAGACTGACCAGTTATCATAAGGAGAAGCTGTGTATGCAGAGGCAGGATAAACCAAGAGTGCTGTTACAGTGACAATAACCTCATCTTTTATCTTGTTATGATTGTGCAAAGTGGTGTGAAGCCTGCAAACCCAGCAGATAGATAAGTTACGTCACAGGCTAATAGGTATGTTATGTCTTGTGCTAATAGATAGGTTACATCTAGTGCTGATAAATAAGTTGTCCTATCCTTGAAATATGATCTAATTTATCTTAGTTATGAAGCCAGCTCTAGCTACTTTTATGTCTCCCTATGTCTTTCTCCCGCTTCGTTTGGGGAATGATAACTAGATATATACCTTTTGGTTTTCTGCAATAAAATAGAGCAAACTTTAACCTGACATGCATATGTGTCTTGATTTCTTTCTCTCATGGCACCAGCAGAGCGAAAGAAAGAAGGAGCTGATTCGGGCTGCACCTCATACTCATAACTCAAAATCATAGTAAGTACAATGTCGGATAAACACTGAGCAGCTTTTTTTTTGTGCACACTCTATTCAATCCCAGTGAAGACCATTCCTCCAGGAGTGGCTCAAAATGATGTCTTAAAAATCCTATTATCCAATGACCATTAATCTTTTGTCATTCATCTAATGTCCCATTTAAGGTCCACTATGTAGGATTTAGGGGGTCTATTAGCAAAAAATTATATAAAGTATGTTTTCATTAGTGTATAATTACCTGTAACTACAAACTGTTGAACTTAGCATGAGCCCTTTTTATGTACACAGGGTGCAGGTCCACCTCTACGGAGCCGACATGTTGCGCTACTATAGTAACACGGAAGGGACAAACCTCTAGAAAGCACCTTCTGTATTTTGCATTTTTAAAAGTGGCAGCATGAATCCTGAGAGAAGACAAGGGAAAAAAGAAAGGCAAAGAAGAAATAAAAGAACACAATGTTTACTTATGCTGGAGAACCCATATTTTGAAAAATAATTGTTTTATATACTTATTTATAATACATACTTATTATTTAGCACAAGACAAAGCAAAGGAGTGTGAATGGAAGTACTGAATACATGCTGTGGGCACCTGAGGGCCACCATACACTCTAATACACACTTGGAAAGGGAGTGGCATTTAGCCGGTTTCAACCAACTTTTCATACATAGTGGGCCTTTAAAACATTGTGTACTTGAATCTGTAGTAAACACCAATTTATAGGCACAGGCTTCCCTGAGTGACTATTAGCACTGTGTCCGGGGCTTCAAAGGAAATTTTCATGTAGGCTGTGCTGTCCACAGAAAACACTTTGAGATAAATGAACAAAGAAGGGATATGGCAATAAGAAATTTTGATTTCCACCATGGCTGATGAATAATATAGACACCTTGGTAAACATTTTATTGCAGCATTTTAATGAAATTTCTGATGAAGCTGGGCTTCAGGTGTAGTTTTAAAGTAATCACCAGGGTTTGAGAACAGGGTCCAAATGTTTAGATTTCTGGTGATCCCATTATGATATCAACAGTATTGATAGGTTTCCTTGAAAATATAATGAATCATTGTTGTACACTGAAAATATTCATAGACTGTGACACCCCCCGCTGTTCTCCATTTTGGAAATGACTATATTCAACATTTCATAAAAATAATTTATTCTGAATTCTTATTTTCGTTAAGAACAGCTATTTGCACAACTTGATATGACACAAAACAGCGAGAAAGATTTACATTAATGTCACTGAAGTAAATGAATATGCATACACAGATAGGTTTTCAGTGCTAATAATGATAAAGCAAACGAGCATCAATCCAATCAGTAATAAAACACAGATCTAACATCACAGCTGGAACATCAGTCACCTATAAAGCATTTTTTATCCATACAAAATAGAAAATTTATTGTATAATAAATACTCACATTCTACTGAAGCTAGATCTGCCATGTTTGGTGATGGTAGTGTTTGGTAGTGCTGTGAAATAAAATCGAGAAACAAATCTAAATATGAACTGTCCACTAGGCCTCTTCGACACTAAGTGACACTAAACGAGTTTGTGCATGAAACATGATTGTCAAGTTGTTTCTCGATTTCTGAATGAATAAAAAGCATGAACAGAACATTTACAGATACAGAAAGAATTCCTGAGTTTCCTTTTTTTTTTCTTTTGTGAGTGTGTACACAAATTTGAAAAAAGAAACTTGACTTCTGAAATCCGAGCTAATGTAGTAAAAAAAAAAAAACAAACAAAAAAAAAAAACGGCAACACAATCAATAAGAATAAAAAATAACTGGAGACCACATTTCAACCTCTTTCATCTCATCATGCCTTGCCTTAACACAGCAAAATCCTCAGATTCTTGGAGGGAAAAGCTGTAACCTATTTCCCATGTTTTGCCTCTAACTGTTCACACCATTCTCTCCCACTACTTTAATCAGCCGTTTATTTCCTCTTTTCCCTGCAGGACCACGAGGTTTGGCGAAGGCTTCTTTGTGAGCATGCTGCTTAGGGTGGATTTCCTCGTACAAGTACTGCTCCGTCAACTCTTCCCCGCTGTCTATCTCCAACTGCACACACACACACACACACACACACACACACACAACTACATTTTTGGGTGTTTTTTGATATTGGTTAAAAATGAAGTGCATCTGTTCATTATTCTAGAAAATTATTTTAGTATTAAAAATTCTAGCATTGAAAAAAATACAAAGGAAAAAAAAAGGTCTTGTATATTTCTAGTCGGTAGAATATTACCTGTGTTCCTGTGGGTAAATGTACACTTAGTTCACAAAAGTTATTTATTAAACTATTAACAATACTTGTATTGTATTGCATTTCGCTGTCTTTGCTCTTCCCATAAAGACTGTGTTACTCTCTGATGCAATTTTCCTTTTAGATACCAGGAAATATCTCCACAACATTTGAATCAACAAAGTATCACATCACATCACCCACCCACCCACCCACCCACACACACACACACCCACACACACACACCCACACACACACACACACACACACACAGATGCAAAATTTAGTTTCTTTTATTAGACTCATACCAGCATCAACAGTGCTACTCGAATATAGACTTATAGTTCCTGTATTATCACTCAGGACTGATCAGAATGGTTTTAGCATCTCAGTAAGCCTGACTTCCCAGACTGCCCCCAATGAATTCAGTTTAATTCAGAGTGTCCTCAAAGACAATACATTGCACATACAAGGGTTGTTATCATAAGTTTTACACTGGATTTATGATTAAGTACTCCTGACTTTGTTTCTTCGGTCGGCTGTTTATCATAGCTGGTAGTGGACGGATTTTTCAGCCTGGCTGATTATTAATAAAAGTGCAGAAACTCCCCCATTTGTCTGCCTGGCAATCTCGTGCTGTCATCAAACACAATGAAACATTGCAGGGATTTCAGTTTTACTGGCATTGGACTTCTCAGAGAACAAATGATGAAGCAGAATTCCTAGCCCTTGAAGGGTTAATGACTTTAATATTGATGCTTTAGCTCTGGTAAAAGAAATCTTAACGTTATAGCATACAAAGACATGCCTTATGACTGTGAGCTTCCAACTTCCACTGGCAACAGTATGGGGAAGGCCCACAGACAGCTGTGATGTTCAGGTGTCCACATACTTTTGACCTATGGTGTATTTAGGCCATGCAAAAACTGTCTATCTTTAAATAATCTTTACATAATCATTCAATTTGGGCTGATTCATTTCCTAACAAAAGGATGGGGGGCGGATTTCATCTTCTGCCGCTTAATCCTGTTCAGGATCAAGGGGGGAAGCTGGCGCCAATCTCAGCTGTCATTGGGTAAGAGGCGGGATACGCCCTGGGTGGGTCACCAATCCATCGCAGGGCAACACACAGAGACAGATTCACACTCACATTCACACCTACAGCCAATTTAGAGCAGCCAATCAGCCTAATCCCCACTGTGCATGTCTTTGGACTGTGAGAGGAAACCAGAGTACCCGGAGGAAACCCACGCGAACACGGGGAGAACATGCAAACTCCACACAGAAAGGCACCCATGCCGAACCTGGGGCTCGAACCCAGGACCTTTTTGCTGTGAGGCGACAGTGCTAACCACCCAGCATCATATTAGTCTTTGATTTCCTTAGTTCTAGAAAAATATATCAGCATCAACCACTGAAACAAAAAAAGTCACTTGGCCCTCATGATTCCTAATCATCACGTATCTTTGTCAACTTTAAGTGTCTGTTAAGTTAACATTGTTGTGTAACAGTTTTTATGCAACAGTAAATCTTCCTACAATAAATCTGGATTATTGGGTGATTTGTACACTAAGGTGATTTTATGCTTAGATTTAGTAACTTTATGTAATCTTCTTGTTTGCTGATTCCTGTTATATGAACTATTGAAAACTCTGCACTGATATAATTCATTATTATTATTATACAGTAGTTATTCTTAATACGTGTGTAGTAGAATTAAACGTAGACATAACAGGAATGCATCTGGTCAGCACGGGCAGGTTCTGGTTTCTGGTTTCTGATCATTTCTCACAAGTGAACAGTTATATCGCCACTGTTTCCAGTTGTTAGACTTAATCAGAATCTTAAAACTGATTTTCAGATTTGACTTTTAGCTGTAAAGTCATTGGCTTTATCAGAATATGAGCCAAAAGGCTTGGTCTTTATTTCAAAATATGGGGTGGATTTGATTGTTACACAGCAGCCATTGTACCTTTTTGACCACCTCTATATGGTAGTCCCGCTCCACCTCTTCCAGCAGCCGACTCTTACAGCTGGAATACAGCATCCTCTCCTTAACACTGCAGCGGTATCCTGGCATCGAGTAGATGAACACTGATGTATGTCCAACAGAGGGGACATGGAGGAAAAGAGAAATAATCATCAAAAACTTTTTCATTCATGCATTCATGCGTATTCAGCTTACTCACAATTAAACTGTAGCTAATTCCCACCCACTAACTGATATCAAGTTTATATCACTGTTTTTTCTTTCTCCAGTTGGAAAGTGATAATTGCACTACCAGTCAAAGGTTCCTGAACACCTGATGTTTTATGTGGTTTAATAAAGTTTAATCACTATTATTGTCATGGACCAAACAAGAAAAAGGATTAACAATTAAATAGGGAAGGTTCTTTGTAGAAATTATTAACTGGTCACTCTCAGAGTCTAATGAACTCTGAATGAGCATTGCATTGGTGAACTTGGAGGGTAGACATGTTAAGCCAATTAATAAATTACTAATAGCGCTTGTATAACCTGTAAAACATGAATAACATGTGGAAAGGCCTGAAAAAACATTACTTATGGTCTATGTGCCTGTCAGAATCAGCACTGAACTCGATTTGACCACAATGCCCTTCTGCCTACAAATATAGACACCTTGGACTACAACACCCACACACCATGTTTATGGTTACATTCACAATCACCTGATTACTGACTGCACACAGCTGAGAGCCCCAACCACTCACCTTTACATAACATAAATCTAACAAAATCTAACAGAAAAAATATAGGCTTTGTTAGCACACAACTATTGCTAACAGAACCTAATGCTCTTGAGTAGTAGCTAGCCAGTAATAGAAAAAATAGCCTACAAAGAAGTAATGCTGCCTTCACATGCACGAAAGTACGAGATGAGGGAGTATTAATGTGCATCTTCCAAGTAAGCAACTCATATTTACCGTAATTAAGAGAGCATGTAAAGGCAGCATCATTTTTATCATTTTAACTGAAACTAGCAAGGAAACAAATTCGAGGAAGCTGTTAACCTGAAATACCTGCACTCTACTGCATTCCCTGAACACTACAATTTCAATCCAATGTTAAATTAATTTAAACTTGTGACAAGAAGACAAAAATCCTTTTTCAATGAAAGAAATACGCTGAGCTCCAGTGTTTACCTCAGAAGTGAGAAGTGGTTGTATAGCACATGTGCAGGAAGTTAGGGAGTAACAGGGTGTTCAATAAACACGATTTTAGCTAACAAAACATTAGCAAATGCTACCCAAAAGAAAATGTGCACTGAACTCAGCCTTGGACTCAATTACCTCAACACACATACAGTACAAGCCTTCAACCTTCATGACACCAGTACTTCATCATGAAGTATTCATTTAGCTCTGACTTTGCACCTGACATATCAAGCCTTTAATCTACAGAATGGTTGTTATTCTGTCGTTCTGACCTTAGTGTGTTTCATAGTTTCTTGATTTTTGCATTGTTAATTGGATACTCTGTTTGGACATGACCTGACCCATTGTCTCTGCAGTTGTTGCCATCTCATCCTCCTGACAGAGCCATACCAAAATGGGCATAAGCCTAATCAATCGAATCTATTTCAGTTTCAGTTGCTTAACAGATATGTGGTGTGCTATAAGCACCTAATTAGATTCACAAATGTTTTGGCTTTTTCAGATTACAATGGATTGAGTTTGTTCCCTGAACGTTTCGCCAATACACGTGAGGGTAGCTGTTACACCTTTTTGAACGTACACTCATCAAACAAAACACGGCAGCTAAATATGTTTGGAGGTGAGTGCTAGCCAGTTTCTTCTAAGCCTCATGAACTAACAAAAACCATTTGCCTACCTAGGGCCAAGACTGATTGCACTCTCAATTACAGATGCCTTGTGACAACTGCAAGCTCAATTCTAGATGAAGTTGTGCTGCTTGATAGCATCACACAGGTATTTGTGGTAAAGTGTATGAGGCAGGTACACAGAGCTGATACTGACCAACAGACTCTTGCAAGATTCCCTCGTGCAAGTGCTTATAGAGGAAGAAGTGATAGCGTGGTGTGTCTGTTGGGATCCTGCTGCGAAGGTCATGTGTCTCCGTGGGCCGAGTGTGCACCAGCTCAATGGTCTCTTTCTCAGTGTCCAACCTCTGACATAGACATACACATATACATACACAAAACACCATTAAATGAAATGAAAATATGTTACACCAGTGGTGGTGATATTTCACAAAGGGTTAGTCAGTGTCAGGACCTAATCTGGAACCAGTCCACACTTTACTATGAAAGATGAACCAGTTGTAAACTAAGATGCTACTGGTCTGGTAACAAGAACCAATCATTTCATTGCCATAATAACTAGCAACTCAGGTTATTTACATCAGTTGCATTTTAATTACAACCTAAATTACTGATGCATTCAAATAGAATGAATTTATGCCTTCATCATGGGAAGGTGGTGAGACACACTTACAACTAACAATTGAGGTAGCTCATCCGTAGTTGATATCAGAATGATCTTGACCCCACTGAACACAAAGCTCACTTGATGTTTGTGCTATGCATTAGAAGTCTCCACAGTCTGATAAAGTATTTGTACTTCAGTGGTATAGGATTATACATAAACACTGAGCTTATAATGCAGCATATCTCATAATATCTGTGCAGATTAGGATATTCAGTATTTGACTAGTGCAGTGGTTCCCAAACTAGGGGTCATGAAATCCTCATGGGGTTCCTTGGTTTATAAATATTTTTGTTAGAAAAACTCACAATCTCCTCTACTATGCATTTTTACAATTGCACGGTAACCCTGAACATAGATTTTATGTGCTGCTACTTAGCACATAGTACTGAAATGTTGCTAGGGCTATATTCATACTGCAGGCAGCAGTGGTCTGAATCCAATTTACTGACCAAATCTGATTTTTTTGTTAGGTTGTTCACACTATGCTTTCATACATGTCTATGTCTGACATGAGACTGAACAGATGACACTCCTAAAATGATTTGCATGCACAAAGGAACAATGTGTCAATGTGATGCGTTCAGGCTTGCTGTAAAAAGGGCGCATTATTCGTCCATGGCCACTTTTTGGGTTTGCATCCCTGGTTTCTTTATATTTTGCTTAAAAACATTTAATTTTCCTTTGGCACTGCAGCCAGGTTCTCTTATGGCCTCGTACAGCCATTTCTTTTGAGATTTTGTCAAACACAAAGCTATTGCAGTACATGCCTTCCAATTTTGTTTGTCCAGCAGCATCACCCCAAATATTTATGAAGTCCATTACCTCACTATCCTGACTCTAAAATCATCCTTCACTGTTATCCACCATCATTCCTTCCACAGAATTAGGATGCATGGTGTGTTTGATTGACAAGAATGTCACACAAATGCCGATCTGAGTGTTTAGACAGAGATCGCATTGCCATGTACTGGGTAAAAAACTGATCTGGGTTTGTTTCATTCAAACAAATTAGGTTTAAAATAAGTGTGTATGTGCTATTTTAGCTTTTTTGCTACTGTATACACAGTAACATATATTCATGGATATATGGATTTACAAATGCTACTGTGTGGCAGACTTTTAATACACAGTGTAAAACAGAGTAGCCAGATTAGCATGCTTGCCCTTTCCTACTAGACTGGTAAGTAACTTCATATCAAATTCATGTCCATTTGGAGACATTTACACAAATGCTTAGGAACTGCTGGACTGGTGTGTGTGAACATAATTATGCAGAAAGTGTGTATTGCCGTGGCTATGTGCAGTCTCACCAGTTGGATGTAATTAATGAGTTTCTTAGCGAGTTGCTGTAAAGCACGTTTAGCCTCTGCCTGTAGTGGAAAGGCGAGACCCTGTAAAGTCTGAGGCTTAGTTTCCACACTCATCTCTGTAATAACCTGCAGAGGAGGACAGCAAACACACACACACACACACACACACACACACACACACACACACACACACACACACACACACACACACAAGCACTGTATTGAGGCAACATATGAAAATCATTCATCCCCACTGATCTCTAATGATGGTATGACAGTTGGAAGACCGCTGTGCTATATTTGGGAGCATTCTCATATTTATGAATGTATGCATGGATTTTATACTCAGAGCACACTTTATTTGCAGGACTAAACAAGACAGTAGAAGGATACCAGCCTAATGCATAAGGATATTAGGAAAGCAAGCATGTTACCATCAGCAAACATTTCACTTGTACCAAAATCAGTTGCATCAGTTTCCTGATGAAACCATGGTTTGGTATAAAGTTTCCTTTTGCAAGCAATAAAATATAATATACATGAGTATATTTGATTATGAATACAGCCTGCACTATTCATGTGGAATGTGCAAATATTTTTCCCCCACTTATAATATTGGTTTTTGGCATAGCACGCATGAAACATGTAAAAACTGAAACATGACTTCTTCTTATTAATAAGCTGATGGATTGTCCTTCATATAAAGTGTTTAATTTAAACTCAATTAGTTGTACATACATACACGCCATGCATACACTCCCTTGTTCCCCACACTGGAAAGCACACAGTGAGCTCCACACGCACCACTACAACGTGGGCAGGAGTTTACTGCTATTACTCACCTGCTTCACTTTGCACTGGAAAAGTCCAAGTAGAAACAGTAAAATTATAAATTTCTTATTGGTCCAGTGTAATAAAGTCTACAGAAATGTAGTGGACAGATCAACAAGCTTCAGTAATGCTGGGATTGATTTAAACCTCAACACATCTCACCTCTGTGGTTTTGATTCTCTGGAGCTCCTGCTCAGCATGTGTGAGAGGAGCAGGACCAGTGATTGATGATACATGACGAAGGTAACCCTGAAGACAAACGTCCTCCTAATGGTGATGGAAACACAAACCAGACTCATGTCAAAACCTTACTCAGGTCCGATGCTGATGGAACAAACATCATGTGCCTACACCAGATTTGCAGAGCTGAGATGCTGTGTGTTGAACATGACAAAATTTTAGATGTAATTTATTTTTTACTTTTAAGTATTTCCAGAACAAGATCACACAGGATGAGGGTAATAGCACACACATATATTTGGATCCAGAAGTCAGAGGGTACAGTGAAATTCTGGGATTTGTTTTTTCATCTAATCCAGACAGATTATTGAAAAGTGTAAAAAAAAACAAAAACAAAGTAATGCACAATATCATGAATGTTAATTTGAGCTATTTTGAGGTCAGCATTCAAACCTAGGCAAATTTGCGATATTTGTGCAAAAGGTAAAATTTTTCTTGTCTTATCTCTTCCACTGAAGTGCATGTTCAAACAAGACTCCACTGGATTTGGTCTAACATGGATAATCAGGTTTTATATAAACCTGTGGAGTCCTTGTGACAGAAAATATACCATATCGTCAAAAGTACGCGGACATCTGATGATCACAGCCATTCGTGAACCTTTCTCAAATTGTTGTCGCAAAGTTCTAAGCAAACATTGGTCTAGAATGTCTTTGTATGATATTTAAAATTTCCTTTCACTGGAACTAAAGGGCTCAAACCTGTTCCAGCATGATAATACCCCTCTGCAAAAAGTGAGCTCCACAAAAACATAGTTTGCTAATAAGAAGAACTCGAGTGGCCTGCACAGAGCCCTGACCTCAACCCCACTGAACACCTTTGGGATAAACTGGAACATGACAGCACCCCTGGCCTCCCTGCCTGACCTCTGAATGTGCAAATCCCCACAACCACACTCCAAAATCTAGTGGAAAGCCTTCACAGAAGAGTGGAGGTTATTATAACAGCAATTGGAATGGGATGTTTAACAAACTCATGTGGTTGTGATATTCAGGTGTCCACCTTTAGTACCGTTGGCCTGTACAAGTGTACACCTTGAGAAGTTTAACTTGTGGTCTCAGTGTATTCATTTGTAAACACACCTTATTAATCATAACCACCCCATCACCTCAGTGGCTCTGTACTCTGTGTGCTCTGTAAGCGTAATGAAATAATGAAGTGGACATACCACCGCATTGCCAAAGAGCTCATCTTTTACATGGCCTCCACCAAATTCTTTCTTCAATGTTGCACGAGTGGCAGCGTACAGCATCTTCTGCCTGGTCTAAAGTGAGGTTCACACATAATGAAAATGCAGTGTTCACTAATGAGATGAAAACTGTCTTCACTGAACACTGATGTGATATATTTCTTCATATTTGTGTAAAATATTCTTGAACATAAATGTATATTACACACTGGAGACTGGTCAGGTGACCAAGAAAGAAAGATCCACTCGTATCCCTGTGCATTGCGGGAGTCAAGGCGGTACAGGATGTAGCAAGGCTCCTGGGGATCAAGCAGAGGAAGCAGGAAGTGGTCATAATCTTTCTCCCAGGTCTGAGATGGCTCACGGTATGCACCCAGAACCAACTGCTCTGAAACAGAAACATAAAAGGTTATATCATACACCTAGTGCAATAAAAACACATATGTGACCCGTGCTGGCAAAATGAGTCGGAATGAGGACATTTTCAAAGTGAATTATTGTTACTTCTGTCTATCTAAAGACCTTCAAAATGAGGCATGGTTTGTTGAAATCGAACAAAAAATGACTGCCTAGCAACTAGCCACTTTCGCTCACATCTAATGGGGTTTGGAAACTCGCTTTCCATCAGTTCATAAAAGCGTCATCAGGAATTCCATGTTTATGGAATCGTATGGTTTATACAAGTCTTTGCTTATTCCAGCATATCTTACTAACCTAGGGCTGGGGTACTTGTCCTCCAGGTCCACACTGCAGTATGGTGACTTATGCATGTTTAAATGCTCTCAGATAGCTATACCCTTAACTACATTCATTCATGGTCAGTGACCTACTCATACACAAGCGATGACATCAGTATCAATGAACCTAACTGGAAGCTAAACTGAACTATCTGGATTCTAATCTGAACTCATTCTAATGATGTGTAATGTAAAGTTATTGGCTTGATGAGAAAAAAAGAGACCTTCAAGATGTGTCATTAGTACTTAGAAGGTCTAAATAAAAATGTAAGGAGTGCAAAGTATCTTTTTTCTTGTTGGAGATGTAATTAAGTAAGTGTACAAATATATAAAGACACCAAAATAATCCTTAAGTATAATAGTGAAGTACAATTACACAAACATTTTCCACCCCCTGTGTAAAGACTTTGTAATGCAGAATCACCTCTGAAAACTGCACAGACTGATTGGAAGAATTTGCACTTGCACTAAAATAACCAGAGTTTAAGGATGCTGTCAGAGAACTGTTATAGCCTGTCATTAATAAGTGTTCATGTCATGCACACATGTAGACAAGAGTATGACCTTGTTGGGGGATTTCCTGAATGTCTCATGCAGCAATTTCTATTTTAAGCCCGCACACATTCCAATTATCAGTACAGATGCATACTTTCCATCAGCCATTCACTTACCCATAAGCACATGCTGGCAAACACACATTTATAAAGTCATACACACACACACACACACACACACACACACACACACACACACACACACACACACACACACACACACAAACACACATCTATATTAATCACTTCGAATAAGCTCGCTGTGTCATAAATATACACACAAACACTATGTGCTGAAAGAGCCTGGCATTCTTTATAGATGCCAAACAACAGGATACTGTTTCCCATGTCATAGCCAATCAAACATCAGTTTCACTTATGACTCAAGAGTTCAGAGAATTGTAAGCGTTGTGACTGTTTTGATCTAACTCTCCTAGTGAATCACCCTGAAACTGTCTACCTCCAAATGGCAGCCTGTTAAATGACACACAATGAACAAGTACAAGAAAAACAAGCCCCAGACAACACACACAAAGCACACAAAAACACAGTCACATGGTGTGTCAAAGGGACCTGGGAGAGATGACGTGTTCCAAATCGTACTTGTTCGAAGGCAGGACAATATGGTCAAGGACATGAGACTGATAAGACCTCCTGCATTTCAGAGCCTAGTTATCTGATCATTCTGAATAAATTGTCTGACTAGCTTGGTGTCTACGCAACATGATAGTGGCCTATGATATATAATCACTCTAGTAGATGTGCGGGACACAACATTGATACCATACAGCATATGAGATACACAGAATGCCACGCAATAGAAAAGTCTGACACATAGCATTCAGTCAGAAAGACATTTTATCCTCTTATACTCTAGTTGATTGGCACGTCACACACACACACACACACACACACACACACACAGAGAGAGAGAGAGAGAGAGAGGGAGCGCGAGAGAGAGAGAGAGAGAGAG
>JAQMCW010000035.1:11824644-11834833 GCA_030068335.1 Chrysichthys cranchii | reverse complement strand
AAAAGATTCATTCATTTTGCTGAACGAGACTCAAAGGTCCGAGTCGGTAAAATGATCCGAACTTCCCATCACTAGTTGCGGCGGGGAAGCTGGAGCCAATCCCTGCTGACTTCCGGCGAGAGGCGGGGTACACCCTGGGCAGGTTGCCAGTCCACCGCAGGGAGACACACAGAGACAGACAACCATTCACCCTGAAATTCACATCTGCAGGCAATTTAGAGTAGTCAATTAGCCTAATGCCCTCTGTGCATGTCTTTGGACTGTGGGAGGAAACCGGAGTACCTGCAGGAAACCCACGGGGAGAACATGCAAACTCCACACAGAAAGGCACCCAGGTCGACCTCGGGGATCAAACCCAGGACCTTCTTGCTGTGCGGCGTCAGTGCTAACCACCACACCACCATGCCATCAGACTCAAATCATTTCTCTGTAAATTAGCAGACAGAAGGTTTCTGACTTCCTGCTGCTGCTGTCATTATCTCCCAGTTACATCATCAATAAAGAGGAGTGAGCCTCTTCCAGAGGCCACCATGCAATCCCATGCCATGACACTACCTCCACCATGCTTGACTTATGAACTCGTACTTTGGATCATGAGCAGATCCTGTCTCTGTGGACACTGTAGGAGTTGACAGTCAAGAAATTAGCTAAAATGATTTTACACCATGAGTATATTAATCACACGCTTAGAAAATAAAGTGATACAGTCCACTTAAAACCATATACTCCATTCACTCTCTGTGCTACTAAAGTTCATTAGTTCATTCACTCTTAGTTTTTTTCTGTAACTCACCTTGAGATGTTTATGAAGCACTGGAAAGGTTGGGACTTTCCACATGATGTGAATGTCTGTGTGTTTTATAGGATTGAAAGGGCAAGGTCATTGTGACCTGAGCTCAGAAGGTCACTGTGTAGGATGTGAAGGAGTCCTGTGACCTGAGATCATCCAGCTGATATGAAGAAGCTGAACCAGCAGTAAATGCACCAAAACTTCAGAAAATTCCAATCTGAGAACCCCAGTTAAATCTAAGCACAAAATAAGTCACAGATGAATTATTGAGTGGCACGAAAATATTCCATAGAAGAGTACTGAATTTAAAAAAAGGAATAAAAGCTGAGCTGATGTCATTTTCACAAAACCCTTAGCCGATCAGGAAATATTGACATGAGTGTGATAGGGAATGAGGTGATTGGCCATGTGTTTTAGGAGGAGTTTAATGAGTATGAATTGGAGTTAAATGCATAAAGATTTCAGTCTGTCTGTGTGTGTGATTGTATTGCTTACTTTCCTGGACTGATTAAACATTTTAAGAAGAATATTTTTGCCTGGACTCAACTCTTTTAAATTTCATCTGCTACTACAACACCTTGGCATTTCCATCACTTTGGTAGAGGTTAATCTTGGTTCCAGAAATGTTGTGGCTCATCTCTGTTTCTTTCTGAATTCCAATCAGGCTTTCACATTCTTACTGCTGGCGAGTGGTTTGCATCTTGCGGCATGGCCTCTATATATTACCACACTCAATGACTTCTTCGACTGTGATGCCCTCTTCCCTGCTCTGTGGAGGATGTTAGTGATGTCACTGACTGAATGGAGCACATGGCAGTCACGTATTATAGTATTCTTGATCACTTGAAGGATGGGAAGATTTGAATAGAAGGTGCCATTTCCTAAGTTGTTTAACGCATCTTGTAAATATCGGGAAATGAAAGCTGAAATTCAGATCTGTCGTCTCTTATTCATCTTTTGATCTTGAATCCAAATGTCTACAGTGTAAAGCCAAAACAATAGATTGGCTTTGCTGTTCCAATACTTTCAGAGGGGACTGTATATACACAGTACACAAACCAAATCCATAGAACTTCCTGTTCTGGAAATATGAAAAATGTGCAAACATTTAATTCAAGAAAAGCTGTTTGCCTTTTAAGTTGGAGCTCATGTATGTTATAATCAGACTGAATAGATGGACAGTAAAATCTAAAACTGTTTTAAATCACACACACAGAGGCACTGGGTGCATTTGTACAGTTATATTTATTGAGAGGCCACAGCTCTTGCATATAACAACTGTTGGCTTTGATAAGGCAAACGCAAGAATGAATCCACCAGCTAACTGACACAGAAAAGAAAAACATAGAGCGTTTGGAGAAGGTGGAACCCACGGGCATGCAGTGATGGCTCAGAGTGCAATGTACAGCTGTGTATATATACAAAACAATAGTGAGACCCCCCCCCGAATGGCACATATCTCTAGCTATGTAAATAATAACCCAAAATGATTGCTTTGAATAGAACATAAAAACCAAAAAGGCAAGAATCGCTTTACTTTGTAAAAGTTAAACTGAACAAAAATAGATTATTTGGTAGTCATTACTGACATCTAAATAAAAGACGCCTCCAATGAGATATCAAAATGGAGCTAAGAGAATATTGCCTTTCTAGAATACCAAATTATATTAGTTTTAAGATGAAGTTGACACAATGTCTTGTTGGTGAAATGCAACATAAGATTCTCATAAGAGTCACAGAGCCTCAGCACAAGTAAGGAAAAAGAAATCATTACTTTCTTTTTTATGAGAATGTGCAGACACAGAGGACATTTACAGTTAACAACTTTTAACTTAAGTACAGAGGTTCATTTTCAGTTTTGAAGCAGTTGGCATCCACTTTAGAAACAGACAAGACAAAGAAAAGGATCCATACACTCATCATTTACGACAATGTACCATTAATGTATGTAAGAGTACGTCAAAGAAGCGCCATATATGTTATCGCATTGGACAGGGACACACCTAATAATCTCACTCGACATTGTCAAACAAATGGTACTCCATATTGCTTAGGAACACATAGAAATAAATCCCCAAGTAAATTAGTCCAAAAAAATCTTCTTTTTTTTTTTCATTCTTTATTATATATCATAACACAGCTAAAATTCAGTCAGTCATGTTCTTTATAACTCTTTTAACATTTCTTTCTACTCATTATAATTACTAGCTTTTTCTTGACTTTAGCTCTGTTTGTGGGCATATCGAGCGGATGATGGGAGGTCCTAGGGTGGCTAACAGGAGTAATCAGAGTGGGTACATGCATCTTCTGTTACCAGGCTATGGGGAAAAAGTAGGGTGGTGTAAGGGTCAGAGAGGCTCAGGTTTAGAGCACACCACGTGACTTTGGTGCTCTAATCATCCTCTTCATCCTCTTCATCGCTGTCTTTCATGGAAATGCCCTGCATGCCACCCTCTCGGACCGAGGCAGTGGCCTCTTCCAGAATGAGCCGGTTCCGTACCGTGTCGTACATCTTGCTGTTCAGCGTTGAGTCAAGAACACCTTGCAGCCTAAAATCTCGATATTTTTTCTACAAGGCACAAAAAAGTCAGATGCTTCTGAACACGCTGAGCAAGCTCAGTCTTTATGGATGATATATTTATGCATATATTTCATATATATATGTAAACATTAGGTATTTACAATGCCCTTAAGGAAAACATGTGAGAAGAAATAGATATACATTTTTTTCTGACCAGATGTGTATCTCCTGATTTGTTATTTATGTGTTTGGGATCTGAATGAATGAAAGCTCAATAAATTCCCTAACATCCTGGCAGAGGCAACCAGGTTTAGACTGTGATGAAATCTACTGACACTACGCAGAATTTATGATGCTTTTTATGATGTCTACTAATGTTTTCCTTTTAATGATATTCATTATCCATCTTCCAGCAGTCCTTATTGTGCTAGCTGTCCCTGTGATGATGGATGACGAATGGATTTTACAGGTACGCAGTTGCACATTTAGGCCTTATGAAATGATCAAAGGTAGCAACAAGTTCAGCAACTCAAGCAACTGAGTTTAATCAGTTTTTTAGGGATGATGATTTGTTCAATTTTATTTTATATAATCCTTAGGGGTGTCAATAATTTTACCCCAGTACAATTGTTTAAAATAGAAGTTCCTATGAGACTAATGTCAGCATGAAGATAAGCGTTTTTTTTTTGCTATAAGTTGAATAAGAATTTTGAGTGAATATATTCTAGATGACCATTTTGCTAATCTTTAGCAAAAATGCAAATATTGCCATGAATTATGAATATGAACAAATGGATATTAATAAGTACAAATAAAGAACACCAAAATACAGTATAGTGGTACCTCAGTACTTGAACTCACTAGAACTCGAATTTCATAAAAGTCGAACCAACCAGATCGCAAAAAAATGACCTAGAACTCGATCTGAATCTCAGAAGAACCGTGAACACCGACCTAAGATAACTTGTACGCGCGGGGAAATGAGTCACGCGGCACGTCCCTCAGCGGAGACAAGGGGTAACACTTCAGTCTCAGCCTCACATTTGCTGTGATAGCATCGTTTGTTGATGATAGTGCTTTTTTATTGAACATATCAAGTAATACACTGTACTTTATATCATTTTGGTAGCCATTGCTCACCAAAAAGTTAAGAATACGCCCACAGCGCCGCTGCTGGGAGTAATCAAAGCGGGTGCGCGTACTCGCGCTCCACGCAGGCAGCTCCATGACATACACATTGTTTGGATACATTTATTTTCTTACTTTACAAATGACTGTTTTGATAAATGTGCTTAGATGTATTTAGTATGTGCTCTTCTTGTTTTATCCTGTTCATTTTGGGTTTAAATGCTAAAAAAACCCTATTGCGGTGTTATTTTTTGGGGCCATAAACAAATTAATTGGTTTTCCATTATTTCCTATGGGGAAAATTCGATCAGAACTCGAACCTTTTAGGATTCGAACCCATGCTCGGAGCGGATTAAGTTCGAGTACTGAGGTACCACTGTACTCACATAAACAAAGAAAGGTAGAAATTTACTGCTTAGTTTTTGCACATGCTGTACTGCATGAGCAGTTTTATTTTATTCAAGTGCTTCGTTCCCATGTACACAGTACCTTTACAATCCTGATGAGGATTTTGAGCTGGTACACGTGGAGCTGTTGGTCCATTCGGTCAGTGAGCCAAGTCCCCAAGAGATTCATGGTGGCTGTATACCATTGCTGTAATGCACACAAACACAGCGTTCTCCAGCAACACACACACACGCACCCACACCCACGAACAAACCCATGCAAGAGACTAGTGGGCCTAGACATGTGTATATATATAAACATGGCATACATACGCATAGATGTAGTCACACTACAATACGCATGACTGCACGCGAATGCTCTCTCTCAGATACATACACATATAAACGCGTCCACACGCGCAACCACACACTCACGCACACAACACATGCAGACACGAGCATAGACGCATACACTGAAAATTCACAGAATGCATACCAACATAGACACAGTCACATCCTCACTTAGCACTAGGTTAGTCAAGCAATTTAAAATGAATTTACAGAGGCAGCAATATGACCATCTGCAAAAAAGTACATAAATCATGCATTAATCAGTTGCATAATTAATAACAAAACAAACTGCTAACTTGTATTATTCTTAGGGTGTATATATATATATATACAGCATAGTCTGAGAACTAATAATGTTTAGATCAGAATTCTTAAGATTAAAATAAGGCCTGAATTATTTGGATTCTGATCTGAGGGAAATAGTTACAGAAACAGGTAAAATGTGAAAATCTGATTGTTTTCTGGTGTTTTTTTTTTTTTTTTGGTCTGTGAGAACAGAACTATGCTGAATGTGAAATGAAATTCTTCGCCCATGCTATCAACTTTAAACTCAACTTTAAACTGCAAACATCCCCAAAATTCAACAGAACATTCTTCAAGTGAAAACAGCAAACTTTAGTATGATCATAACCAGAAAACTTGGAAATCAATATAAAAAAAGTGAGAATGAGGAAAATCTGCAGGCAAGGCGATTTGTACTGTTATCTTAAACCATTTCCATGCTTTTATAAGATCAAATATTAATAAATATACATGTACTGCAAATCTGAAAACCCAGGTGTATTCGAAATCTTGAACAAACATCTCACGTATAGTTCAAAGAGAACAGCACAGGTTTTGTGTAATGGATGAAGTGATAATCTCTTATAATGAAAGAAGAAGTAGTCAATAGCAGGATCCTGTGGAGTGACGTGGTATATTTAGGAATTGTAATGTGCTTTCCAGCCACTGTCGCTTGTCAATCAACATATAATACCTATAATTCCTAGTTTAAATCTCATTAACTCTTATCACTGACTCAAGGTAGCTTTTCATACTAATGCTGCATTCAGCCGCCTCTTGGAAACTCCTATGTGTGTGTGTGTATATATATATATATTACAGCTAATGTTTGGAAGTGATGAATTTAGCATCAATATGATCAGATGGCTAGACTGAAATACTATTCATCATATCAGACACCATTGTTCTATTTTTGCTGGTGTCTGATGCAGCGGGTTGGAACGATCTGAAATTGAAATTTCTCTTCATAATTAGAGATGGCACTGATCCGATTCCCAGGACTGGTAGTATTAGGCCAAAATCACCACAAATGATGCCCACTGAATATAGAATGAATTTGATCCGATCCTTGAACGTATAGAAAAGTTTTTAACATAAAAAGAGACGTGATTTATTTATTTATTTCTTGGTTAAAACGGATTTTACTTCTATTTACAATTTATAGTCTGTTATATTTGCAAGGTAAATGATTTTTGTGTGAGAGTTGCGGTTTTGCGCACGTTGTGTTTTTAGCTACGCATTTTGTACGTGTTACAGTTTTTAAAAATCATTTTAAAGCTTTGTACTTTTTGGATGGGTATCGGTATCGGCTGATGCTCAAGGTTTCAGTATCCGGGTCACAAAAGAAAAAGGGGTATTGCGCCATCTCGACTCATAACACATACTGTCTATTGATTTGCATATTGCTTACAAAATTGCTGACACGTTTGTAAGGGCTCTACTCTTTACAACCTCAAAATGTGTCTAAATAATTCTCAGCTGTTTTCCGATTTTGTAATGCCGCTGAAATGTCATTCCCATTTCCGACAATTCCAAAACACGTGAACTCAGCAATGGTAGGCCGTTTCAATGAGTGCATCGTTTGAGTGATCAATGACTGCTTTGACCAGTAGAAGGAAATCCTATGCTGGCATTTGCTGATTTGAATAATGATTAGATACGTGATTAGTTGAGTTAATTAGGGTTAGGTGGTTAGGTTGGTCTGCTTCAAGCAGTCAGTTGGTCCGAGCATGCAGTGCATGCAGAGGGAGCAGGTGAGTTGGTGGGCCAGTGTGTTTGTGTGTGTGTGTGTGTGTGTGTGTGTGTGTGTGTGTGTGTGTGTGTGTGTGATAGGGTGTGTGTGTCTGTGTGTGTGTTTGTGTTTGTGCATATGACGTGAGAATTTTAGGAGGTGGTCATGCTAGTAGATGTACACAGGAAGATTATTTGATTAGAAATCATGCCACTCAACAGAATGTGATCAAACAGTAGGACATCTAGAGATAAGTTCCACTTTGTTATAAAGAGAGAGCGTGGTGGTGGTGGTGTCCTTAGGGTACAAGGAAGAGTGTAGAACAGAAAAGGATGGAGTTGAAATGTGAAGAGACAAGAGACGGAGGAAGACTGAGAAGTCCAGATGAGTAAGACGGGACTTGTCTTTAAGACAACAGTTTAGCACAAACGCGTTCTTGCTTCCTGCAACGTTTGGAGCGCAGACCTTTTACGCTTATGTTACAATTACGTATGTGTGGGTTTAAATGCCTTAAATAGTCTTGCCTGTTGTGTTGCTTTAAATATACTTTGCAATAGTGATGACCCACAATTCTGGCAAATGCAAGACATTTATAGCACTTATTTAATTATCTCAAGGGCTTGGGATTTAAATTAAAGTGCATCTAAAAAAAAAAAAAAAAAATCCATCCGCATTTTGAGGAGCAAGCAAGTACGCAGATTAAGAAACAACGTGTACATACAGTACAACAAACGACAAACAAACGAATGAATGGTGATACCTAACATAGGGCATGGAAGGCTGTATGTCCTTCAGGGTCTCACACTAATTTGAAAATACCAATGTGAATATTCTGTTAGAATATTTAAGCGTACTGGGGAAATGCTTACATGCTTAAAGGCAAACCCTAAAAGAGAGTATTTCCCTAGCACCCTAGTTAAAATTTAACCTAGGACATATAACCTCTCATCTCAATACCCCCATACTAATGAAATAGTGAAATGACAATGGCTTTTAAATGCGCTTTTCAATGATTGGGGAAACTACACGCCAGCAGTCATGCATTAGCTACGAATACTTATTAAATATACTGAAAACAAAGCAGAAGAAGCAGCCGAGGAAGCACACTGAACCTTTTGAGAACACACCAAACTCAGACACACACACACACACACACACACACACACACACACACACTGCTCCCTGTCACAGACACATGCTGTGTGTGCCTTAAAGCACTGTGCTGCATCTTGTCAAAAATGCAACCACATACTCAACAGAACCCCTACCACACTTAGACACACGCGCATGTGCACACACTCAGCAGCAAAGTTCCGCACACATAAATAGCACAACTCTACTGGACACAGAATAAATCACCTCCCACTACACACACAGAACGCTGTGCAACACTGGAAGGCAGAGAATGATTCACAAAGGATTATTTCTAAATTTAACAGTGCTCTCCAGTTGGCATCAACCTTTACAGAGCTTTTATCATCTGCTAGCTAATACTACATTACATGTACATATGGCACCACAAATCTGATTCAATAGTGACACCATTAGAAATATGGGGGGAGAAATTGCCGACAGGCCATTCTTATGCAAAGATCCCATAGACTGTTTGAGAGCACTGTTGTAAATAATCCACTTGGTGGTGGTAGCGACACTTTGCCTTGAGAGTTCTAAGCACAAAGGTCCAACGAACAGCTAATGCAACACTAGAGCACAAAGGTGCTACTGGTTGTGTTTAATGCAACGCCAGAGCACCGTACAAGAATTCACAGTAATGAGACACTGAGAAGTGAGAGACTGAGAGCTTCACGATAAGGCTGGCCTCGTTTTTTTTTTTTTTTTATCACGATGAAAGAATTCAGAGCTCAGCACTCAAAATGTGACTTATCCCTCGTATGCCCCAATGTTTTGCCACATTTTGGATGGAACCTCCCTTGTCAGGCATGGAGGAGACGGCATCTTACTTACATCAAATAACCTCTCTATATACACCTCCTCATTGACCTTATCTCGCAGTATGTCCTGAGAGTGACGGACAAAGGTCACATAGCCATCAGCAACATCCATTCCTGGCTTCTGGAGAAGACAGATCGCGGAGAAAGTTAGTTAGATACTTCCAGGACGAAAAAGAGACAGATAGTAAATAATTTACACCAGATCTTTTCTATAGGGCAAATACTTACGGGGACGTCCACATATTTTGATGCTGCTTTCACCTGAAAAATGACACAATTCAGTAGGGGGATGATGATGATGATGATGATAGATAAGTATGGGAAATACATTAATCATCTAATAATATGTTATTAATTCTCACCGTGAAGGAAAGAAAGGAGGAGAAGAGAGTTCCTTCATCATAACGAGAGATCTTGGCTAGAACACTTTCCAGAATCGCCACAAACTGCGCATGAGACACAAAACCACCACATAATCCATAAAAGGTCAGTGACCGCATACCAAAAACAATCTGTGTGATAAAATATTTACCAAATTCAAGGCTTATGTTGGCAACAGAAATATTTACCTTAGCCACCAGAAGTGAAATCATATCCTTCACACTCTCTTCAATGAGGTCATCAATTTTAGAGTGATACTGTTTCTGAGAGGCAACAACACATTGACAAGCTTAAAATCAATCACTGCACTTTTGATAATAGCTCACTGATGTGGGGTCAGGAGAGGCAGGGGAGGCAGAGCCTCACCTGTCATCATGGAAAAAATAAAATGTATAATTAACAAATAAATGAAATGGTTCTATTTATCAAATGGTTTGAACTATAAACTAATTTTCCATTTAACTTTTTAACAATTTAGATTGTTTTTTATTAAAAATCACTGAATTTTCGCATTTCCGTTCAAATCCGGGGAAGAGACGCATGCAAGCAGCAGCAAGCTGAGCCTCATCTTGGATTGCACAATCCCTCTCAAACTGTGCTCTGCCATGCAATGAGAGCGTGTCCCTGTCTCTCTGTACGTCACCAATCAAATGTTTCAAACACTTT
>JAQMCW010000035.1:11799789-11817339 GCA_030068335.1 Chrysichthys cranchii | reverse complement strand
TATATATAAAATCTTTTTACAACATATGGCAGTATAATATATACCAGATTCATACCTGACACCATATACTCAAATACCAGATATAAATCAATATTTCATACTGTATTGCAAACATCCTTGAACAGGGTAAGATTATTTCATTTAATAACAACCTTTCCTTCGGTTTAATTTATAGCCGGTGGAGTCAAGACGCCAGAAGAGGTGCAGTTGTCATGCAGGTGGAAGTAGAAATTGCTGCATGCTTTTGCTTTCCAAATGGAAAATGTATTTGTTCAACCATTCACATCACTGCATCCCTGCCATCAGGATGGAGATGTGACTCATTATCATGCAACCTTGCAATCCCTGGCATGCCTAAGACTGCAAGCATGCAACAAGCTTCTTAAAAAGGCAATTGTTTTCTATGATGTTTAGTTTTTTTTTTTTTAAATTTTTTTTATCTTTTCTCCAAGAGTGCTGCTCAGTTTTAGATATATAGTGAGATGGTAGAAACTGCAAAAAGAGGTTCGTTTCTAGATTAACCACCTTGCTTGAATCATTTACCTTTCTTCTCTATGAGAAAAAAAACCTGTATATTGTCAAAATTGTTCGGGGAACTGATCAGCATTGGAGATGGTTTATCCTTCCCTTTAGCAGTATGCTGTTTTTATGTAACACCCTGTCAAGCCATTTTTTTGAGATAATGTAGCTGAGGATGAACTTACCATTGGACTAAGCTTTGCGTACACTACACAGAGCATAATGTCTCAGGTTAGGGACAGAAAACAAAGCATTCGCTGGAGCAGCAGGGCAATGTGTATGGCCGAGCTTAACCAGACACACAGATAGAGAAAGAGGAAGAGCTAGAAAGAGGGTAGCAATGTCAAATCCAAACAACTCCAAGATCCTTCCCCAAGTCCTTACTTGCAGCGTTATACTGGGTCAAACCAAGCAATATGGGAAAGGGTTAAATGGTTTAGTCTCTGACAAAAGACGATCACGTTGAAAATTGGCAAGACAAAGCCGAGGGGAGGGAGCTAGGCTATGACTTTGGATTATGATGCATAGAGAGAAAGTAGACTTCAACTTTGGAAACATTAGCAGGAGGGGTTAAACTGACACGGCAAACTCTGACACGCTTAGGATGACAAAACTAGGGGGTGCGGTGGTGCGAGTACACACACATTCCTTTTGGAAAAAAGAAAAAAAACTTTCCATTAGAACAACCCCTGAGAGAGGGAATGCAAGCCTTACAATCACTCCCTTTAAGAGAGACTGCACAGAGACGAACTGAGACGCACCATAGGCAGACATAATGCTTAAATTCCCCATACTGAGAGGAATAGGGAATTATAGGAACAGAGGCTCCACACAACTCATGCACAAACCATTACTGGGGAAGAAAGGAGCTGCTCGATTGCATTCAGATTGCATTCACGTACCTCTTTTCCCTGCCCAAGAACAGTGGATGGATTGAGTGGTAAGAAAAACATGGAAATATTGCTTAGCAGATAAGATACAGGGATGAACTCAGCTTTACTTGGATCATTCAGAAGGATATTTTGGAGTCATAACTTGTGAAGTGTGAAGTTCACATTGGTTGCAGACCCTCTTGAACACATTAAATGCTAGATCTCATCAGTTCCAGCCCATGTGTAGGTAGTTTACTGAACCGCCCCATCTGCCCACCCCAAAATGACAGTAAAGCCTCTTGCGTGACTTGGCATGCTTGAGGGGAAAGGTACAATATGTGATGAGAACTTGAGAAGAAAGGAAACATGGATACTGTACCGACTGGTCTCCTGTACTTGTGACCGCAGCCTGTTAAGCATATTCAAAAAAATAGAATAAATCTAGAGAACTCAGGAAGACCACGGATTATCTAAATATAAACTCCATGTACCGTAGGCATGCCAAGCATGGGTATCTCTCACCAGCTGGTGGATGTAAATAACTAAGGAATCATGCAAACTATTATAAATTACTGGTTTGTTTTCCTGATTTGGCCGCTTTTCATTTTACATGTGGTATGCATTTTGAGAGGGGGAAAAAATATATACAACAGGGCTGATTTGTTAAAGAGCTGATGCAGACAGAGGGTAAAAGAGAGCGAGTGTCAACTCTGTCAAATACTGGTTAACAAAGATCAAAAGAAATACACATCTTGAAAAGCAAGACACTATTTACAGCATAAGGTGGGGACAAGTCGGCTGGATAAAAGACAGTAATGATGGCTTTGCTCACCTCGGCGTGATGGTCCTGATTCTGCTGAAGAACCTCAATGACTAACTCTGCCAGGCGGATGACATGCTCCAGTTTTTTGGCAGGAGTAGCTAGGTTTGCTACGTTCTCTGGAGCAGAATAGTCAGACAGGACACAGATCAACAGCAGTGCAGTGTAACCTTTTGGCCAAATTCATTTGGCCAAATTAAGTAGGGATGTAACATCAAGCGGCCTCATTCTGCATGCAAGGACAGTAACATGGTTGATGACATACATTTTAAGCAAGAAACTCTGCGTAAAGCAAGTAATGCTTCTATTCCATCTAACATGCCTTTTTCTGAGTCAACACACTGGTGTTGAGTCAACTCATTGGTGTTGTACAGCATAGATGGAGTCTGATATAGGAATAATTCCTAATATAATAATAGCTAAAGCCTTGTTTGCGAATTACACTGGACTATGTTCTTAAAGGAATCTAAACTAATAAGAAACTAGCAATCCTCATCATGTTATTCTGAGTCGTAATGCCACAGTCGGGACAAACAAACCGTCAGACATCTGATTCGATGAAATGAATGCAGGACAGATGGTGCTTTGTGTTTTCACATATAGTAAAACATTGTCTGAACACAACAACTTGAAAAAGACAGGATAAAAAAAATAAAAAAATAAATAATGATAAACAGCCAAGTCTTCGTTCTCATGGAAACGGGGACCAGTTGGTTAATTATTCACCGATGTCACTGCATACACAATTGCCTGGCTTGGAGGTGTGGGGCGTGAGGATTAGAAAGGTGTGGCGGGGGCTGAATTGAGAAAATTTCCAAATGCTTTGAATCAATTTCATATTTCAGAATAAATCTATGCATGGTAACACTACAATAATACCACCAATCAGTGATCTCTGATCAGTTAAAGCTCTTAGTGTTCTAAAGTCACGATGCAATCAACACAAAGATGATGAAGTAATGATAGTGGCTATAATGATAATCAAGGATTATCATGATCCAGGTTCATACTTCATCTATAATCAGTGTGTTAAATTGTTCTATTTATTTATTTATTTGTTTGTTTGTTTATTTTCATTTCCCAAAGGTTTATCAGTGGAGTTACCTGGGGTGAAGTATATTGTGCAGTTAGGGTTGAATAATAATAATATTAATGTACTGAAGAAACATTTTAACACACTGAAAATGCAGTCACTGGTATGTTTGTGATAGATAGTATTGCACAACTGTCCAGTCACAAAGAATCACTAGACCTCTTTGTTCGTACCTTTAAAATAACAATACAGCAACACAAATGTTGTGCAAGCTTTGAAAAGTATACTATCTTCACATACAGTTTTCAACATTCAGTACGGCGCAAGGAGAGGGAGAAGGACAGACCATGCTATAATAGCACAAGGGAGATACTTGTATAGAGGGAAGTGGTTGGGGTTTACACAGTATGCTTGTACTTAAGTGTTGTATACAGTGTGTGTTAAGATAAGTGTTAGAGGGGAAAGGTCATGGGTCAATGTCAAATATAGATTCACATGGATCCCTTTTATCCTTTAGAGTTTTCTCAAATTGAAAGAGAGAGAGAGAGAGAGAGAGAGAGAGAGAGAGAGAGAGAGAGAGATAAAGAAAACGAAAATAACAAGAAAGAAAACAAAGAGGGGTCATTAAGAATTATTTCGTATAGTGCGGTGTTTGTTTGAAGTCAGTGACAGGCACCATCTTTTTGAAGCTGAAACGTCTGTGCACTCCACAGGATTCCCATTATTAATATGCAGACAAATCTCTTTAAAATAATTAAAACACACAGTGACAAACATGGACACAGACGTCAAACAGTGGGGGGGGGGGCACCAAAGGCCTGTTGATTCTTACAAGACAAATCTAAAATAATTCCAATGTTTAGTGATACACATTTACTTGGCAAGGGGGGAAAAAAATTGCCGTGAAAAAGACACACTTGACAGATAAAGCACAGAACTGCTGACCTTCACAAAACATTGACAACAGCTTGACATAGTCGTGAACAGGACAAACGTATAACACTGGTTTAAACACACATGACTCATTGGTCCATTGCTCTAGTCCAGTTCCCCTGGAATCTGAGTGCTGAGCTGAGCTGCTGAAGTGATCGGGAATCCCCAGTGAAACCAGCTAGACACTACAGCACAGACACACGAGCAGACGACTGAGGGAGATAACAAGTGAGAAAAGCAAAAATGCATTCAAGTCATGAGCATGAGCTTCAAACCAAAGAAAAGGACAAGAAGAAGCTGAGCAGATGCGTAATCGTGTTATGTCACAAACACATGTGGCCATAACCAGCACAACTTCCTGTCCACTCCATGGAATTACAATGGGTTGCCTATTACTCATAGATGGTAATGATAAAAACAGAAAAACATTCTATTGTGCTAGCTTATCCCAGCTTGAGCATAAGATATGCGTGTGCAGCACGCTGATTGTTCATATGAGGAAGCTGTTACAGATGACAAACCAGCCTTTTCCTTCAGTTTGTTATTATGCTAGTCTCCAGTAAATGCAAACAGTTCCATGCCAGCACCAAAAGCAATCACACTGACTCAACAGTTACTGCAGAAAGACCGAAGTAACGATGAGGCAATAAGGATTCTAAAGCGTGTTTTGTAAAAAAAAAAGGCCCAATCTCCAGTACTCTACTTATCACCACGCTCCGAATATGCCATAGGGCTTTGAATGGACAGATCACATTTCAGTGTAACATGACTGCAACACACTGACAGAAGTGGAGTAGGGAATTAAAGTGCATTAGGGAATTATGTGCCATTTTGACACACCTTTTATTTCTTGACAAAACCAAGACGCACCGATTGCCTTTCACTGAAGGCATCAAGCAACATCAGAGCACTGCACGCCTTTGCGTTTCGGGCTGTGACGTTTTCTGATTGTCACCAATGAGAGCAAAATTGTTCATGAATCGCGTTTGACGTTTTTTCAGCAGTGTGGTTACTTTTTGCACTGGAACATATTCTCCTTCGTGAATAATTACTAAATAAAGTCAAATGGTTAATGTATAGAAGGTCATCTTTGCTAGGTTGATACCTGGTATGCCTGCACTGTTGACCTGGATTGCAAATCTGTACATGGTACCCATTCACTAAATGTTCGGTCTTATTTCTTGGTTCTACACACTTTTCTATTCACCATCTCTAAAATGAAGAAAGAAAAAAAAAGGAAAAAAAAAAAGGGACTGAATTATCATGAAAGACGGGGTGTACAGGAATGAGGAATGAGCGATGAATAGGATGAGAAGAAATTACTCACGGATGGTTAAATCCATCACTTGTGTAGCCAAGGAGTAGACAGGGTGATCATACATTTCCCTCTTTTTTCCTGAAGAAAAAGAGGATTTGGGCATGCAAGAGTTTGGGGTCAGAAATCAGGGGGTTAAGGGCTAAAGATGGTGAAGGGCATGTCTGGTGGTCTTTATGCAAACTCATTTGACATATAACGGCATCAAAATCACGAGCAGACAATGCTCCGGTTTGCATACTTTTTAGTTCACCATTTGTAACCCTGGAATATTAACAGGAAAGAGCCAATGATATATGGTATAAGACGACCAGTAGGAGGGTAGAGAAGTGAGGTGTGAGGTGGGATCAAAAGACAGGGGTGCACTCATTGGAACAGGACCCCGTGTCTTTTTGAAGAGAAAAAAAAAGCCCAATTCCAAATAGACCATCGTCATCTTCCTGCCATCTTCTTACAGCTGGTTCACCTGAAAAAACAATCCATCATCCCTGTCCTTTCTGTCCTAGGACATTTATGTACCTGCCATTACTCACTATTACTTTCATCTTGTCCTATTCTCTGATTTGTTTTAATGTGTGTCTATTGCTTAAGTAACGCCGTCGTTCCCCACCAAATTCTGTAACAAATTTTTCCCTTTCATCACTTTCCCTAGCCTAGATCTATATTTTTATACCCTCCTTACTTACCTTAAGCCCCTTCTTTAAGTCTCTTCCCAGTTCCCTATTTTCTGACATGGCCTGAAGACCTCAATAGAAGGAAACTGCATAAGGCCAATCAGAGCTCTTGGAAGATTTACTTTAATCCAGCCATTGCAAGAATGGTCGAAAGGACAGATCTTGGCTTTAGAATTGGGCAGAACTGTACATAAAGAAACAGAAAGGTGCAGGGTAATGGAGGATATTTTGTGTCTTTAGATCAAGTCCCTATGCTTCCGTGTTTTCCATGTCACCTCAAGTGAATGGAAGGGATCAGAAGCTCTTTACTCTACAAATTTGAATGCATTTTTACTCCCAAGGTAATGTGCACAAAACCATCTAAGCTGTGTCCAAGCATCTAATAGCTTGATATTTGTTCTGAAGTCAACCATGACGGGCTCTGAAAATACACAACATACAGTACAGTAGGTGATCATTTCAGATTAAAGGGCACTTTTCATCATTTGTGCAAAACTTTTTTTTCCCCACGGCATCTTGAGATGGACTGGTATTTATAGAAAGAAAAATACATTTCCCACAGGCTCCCGGCAGGCACAGACCTATGGACATTTTAAAAAACACTGTACTCCAGTTTAGTCATTTGTGAATATATGATTCATTTACGATGTGTCTAAATAAAAAAAACAAAAAAAGCTTATATTTATGGCTTACAGTTGAAGTATTTAGTATATACACACAGACATCTCAAAAGTAGCCTTGCCATGAACACCAGACGCAAAAATGTTGTCTGATTTTCAAAGACGGTCACAGACTGAGGGTGGACTTAGCCAGCGTAGGATTGCTCAGAACCTTGGGATTCCTCTTGCCACAGTCAACAGCGTGATTGTACAATTTAAAAAAAATTCAAAAGAAAGGAATTCGACAGCTCAGCAGATTCAACCTCTCTTATAGGTGTCTTCGGACTGTCAAGTGGATGTATTGAAAAAATCCCCATTGTAAGGCTGTTGGCGTTGCAGAGCAACTCCATGTGAGTCAGAGTACTTCTGTGAGGTATCTCTTGGTATCCACTTGGTTACTATGGCAGAGCAGCTAGAAAACATTTTTTTCAAAAATGGTGTCTATTTACTTTTGAAATGACTGAGTATACACACACGAAATATTACATATACAGTATATTTAAACAAACCTTGAACTGTGAACATATCTTTGAGGTCCAGAGTAATTTGAGGAGGGGGGAGGGGGGTGTCACAGTACAGCAGCTCTTTCTACTGCATAGATTAATCTGGAGGATAAAAAGGTTAAAGACATAAAGGTGGAAAATATAAGGGCATCGGTAGTCACCTTCCACTCTGGCGTAGTCAGTAATGCGCTGGTAGTTGATTTGAGCTGCCTCCTCCAGGCATTTACGGATGACTGTTTTCACGTCTTCCTGTGGCACCGGGGTCACAATGTCCTTCATCAGCACCTGAGGATCAATAATACCCAGAAATGAAGGTTATATATTTAATGTCGCTTGTGCACTTTAATAAGAAATTGCTTTAATACGAAACCATTTCCCCTTTTCTCTTTCTCTGTTCACACAGACAGGAACACAGAGCCATGTACTGTTTGAAAACAATGGTATCATTACCCTCTCCAGCAGAGACAGCGTGGCTTTCAGTGCTCCCTCAGGACGACCGAACGGAAAACAATACCTATGGCAGGAACAAAACCACAATGGGTAATAGTGTTGGCGGTATGGTTGCATGATACAAATCGAATAAAACCTTAAAGACAGCTAAATAATCTGCTCCAATAAACACGTCCTGCATTGTAAAAGCGTCTACTCACCTAAAGTTAGTGATCTGGTTCTCCAGAAGAACACGTAACCGTTCCTTGATGTCCTCAAAGCGTTCTTTTTCTTCCACTACAACGGTTCCAAGACCATCAGGTCTATTTTAGGGAGAAAAAAAAATTGCTCTTTAAATCTCTTTTAACTCTCACTAGATTAGGTTATCAGATCATATACGTGTAGCAGTCTGGGAAAACCGTTGGATGTTTCTGTGGTTGAATTTTGTGATGAATTTATAGCATACTTGGATAACCCCACTTTAAGCCATGCTTAAATATGCAGTTTATACATAAATATATACATATTTAAAACCATAAATATATTGCAACAACCTTGGCTTGGCCAGTTCATCTGCCCTGCCCTGTGCCATCACATCATCAAAACAGATTCTTTCATTACCAATCTAAGAGAGTACAGAGAGGAGAATTCACATACTCCCCAATGTGCTATGCACCATGATTGGGATTCTTCTCAAATCTTTCAGGTTTCCTTACACAACATATGCTCTCCAACTTTTTCAAGACAGCATCAGGGAAAGTGCATTCATGTGTGAGCGTGAGAGAGAGATTTCCAGCTGACAGAACAGAAGCATTTCAAACAATTAAAAATAGCAGTCTACCCGTGTAATGTCCTTAATGTCACCAGTACAGTCTAAATGTCCTTCTGTCACTATTTCTGTGTCAAACTATTTTCTAGTTATCTCACTTAATTCACACTTAATTGATCTACTCTATAAATTGTCCCCAGAGTTTAGCCTTTTCAGATGCTCTTGTGCTGCTAAATATGATTTTTTTTTTTTTTTGCTGATGTAGGCATGACTCAAAATACTTTACACTTCTGCCTGTGAGAGAATACTTTTGTCCCACTTTGCACTTTCAGCTCTCTCTGAGCTTGGCCTTTTATGGAGTTTTGGAAGCAGCTATAGGATGATTGTCCTTTGTGTTTTACAGACCTACGGGTGTGCCGCCGGTGGTACAGAAAGGGCCATGGACAGGTCACTGGCATTTAACAACGTGCTCACAAATACAAAGAAATACACACATTTGCGTATCTGGAGCATGATCGCAACGCTACTGTTAGGTAACATCAGCCTAACAAAAGCTAACCGAACATTACGCTCTTGAAAGGAAGCTAGGCAGTAACAGGCATGATGATGGACAAAGAAGTATGAGGGCATGCAAAACTTCCTAGCCAGCAATTTGTATTTGCCATAATTCAGAAAGCACATGAATACAGGATAATTTTCACAATTTTCACCGAAACTAGCAGGGGAACTAATTCTAGAAAGTTGTTAACCTCAAATGCTTGTGCTATGTTGCATTTCCTGAACACTAAGAGTTTCAATCCAATGTTAAAATCATTTGTATTTGTGACAAGAAGACGCAGGTGCTGAACTCAGCCCTGGTCCAAATTTTTAGTTCAGCGTAGCCTATGAAAATATTTACACGAGATTTATAATAAATAAAATATTCAACAATATTGAAAAATGAAGCCTAATGTGTGCAAAAGGAAACCATTTTACTGTAGGAAAACTTGTGCTTTTCAGCGTGTAGTAGAAAAATATCAAAATCTGTTCATGTGAAGGTTTTCCCAGGCCATCACAAATTCACAGTACAATGACTTTTTCAGGTCTTATTATCTGTGCTCCATGAGATTTTGAACATTTATAGAAAATAAAAATGAAATGGAGTAGATGGGAATGAATAAAGAGAAAAAAACTCACTCAATATGAAGGACGTGCCCTCAATTATTAAGCAAATCCCGAAAGATATTAACAGTACATGAGATGTTAATCAGAGACCTTATTTTGCATAATATAATACTGAAACAAGCGCCTTTAACTATTTGGGCATCACTCATGGCAGGAAATATGATTCCCCCCTTTCCATACTTGGGGCATGTTGTGTACAGCAATCAATGGGGTTTTTTTCAGCTTGTGGGTCATATAACAGTGGTGTGCTTGTCAATAGCACACTCTAGACATTCATTTAATTCACAATTTATCTCAACTTTCATTTTTGTAAACAAATTTTATAAATGTGTCTCAGTCATATTAAAGGAATTATGCTTTGTACCGTGGATCACCTTTAACATGATTATTACTAATACCTATTGTTATAAAAATGCTTGAATATAGGTTGCAGCATCCTGGAGATGGCAGCAGAGACATGTCCTTAACTATGAATGACTCTGGATGTAGAAGCATGTTCAATTATTGCATTTATTTTTTTTTTTTTTTTGGTGAACTGCAGCAGTAAATTAAGTTTGACATTAAGAAGTGCGTCACTTTCATTTGTCTGTACAGACTCTTTAGCAAAACTGTTCGTTTAACCTTTAACTGCGCTTCATCGTAACCAAACACATGGCAGACCCTAATTAGAATCACTAATGATAAAGAGAAAACCCAAATTATTAATTCATAAAAAATAAAAAAAAATTGAAATTTCCAACCAATCCTAAAATAATATATTCATTGTCATTTCAACGAAAAAGCCAAGGGGAGCCTTAATCCTAAATAATTTTATTTTACTAACTTAAAATCGGTCAATTAAAAAAAAAAAAAAAAAAAAAAAAAAAAGAGCTAAATTTTTATTGTTCCAAATGTATAATTCCATATAGGACCGAGTTTGCACCTGACATGACTTCACTTTTACTTCGCTGGCTGATATAATTCTTTATCAAACTGACTTACCATTCAATTTTTTGGGCATGTTCTGTATATTTATTGAATAAATAAAGATTGAAAATGAAATGGTTATTTCCTTGCATTTAAAGCCCTCTTACCTTTGGAACACTGGAACTTGCCGTGATTTAAAGCTCCTCTTTTTTTTAGACTCCATTTTCCCTTCCGGCTTAGAGCCAGCCCCTTGTAACTCAGACCCCCTCTGACTATCAGGAACATATGATGAGGTGAACAGCAGTGAAGCAATCAAATTCAGGAATAAAAACAATGAACAAAAAGATATGGTGTCTTTATGGGTTAATGAAAACTATTAAGATGGGGAAATAAATGGATTCATGAAAATCAATGAAAGAAAACATACATGACATGAAAGCAAAAAAACCAAACAACTTAATTAATGGAAAAAAGGTGAGATGAAAAATAGTGTTGATGACCCTCTGCTCCTTCATTCTTCTAACCACCCCAGTGCTGTTATCATGGACCATTCTGATACCTGTTGCCATGGACATGGGAGGCACAGAAAGCGAAGCTGTAGTGCAGCAGTGTTGGGTCAATCATGTGACCTGTGTCTGCTCGCTCCAGCAGGTCCTTAAGGTAGCACAAGTGCCTGTGACATCCTCTCACGCCATTTCGAGCACAGTACTCATCCAGAACAAACACCTGACCTGGGCTAAACCAACCCTGCAAGCAGAAAGGAGTACAAAAGAGGCTGAGGGTCTGGAAATACTGCAAAAGGGTATCACATGCCGTGCGCAGTAATGAGTGGTCATTGGGTCATTCACACAGAAACACTGTAAATCACTCAGACACTCTACACATTCTGAGTAGGGTGTCCTCTCTCAAGTGGACTGTCTCTATTTGAAAATTATTTAATGAAAATGCAGTTATCAGTTTATTGGATGAAGTTTTTTTTAAAATATATATATTTAAAAAAAACATCCATCCATCCATCCATTTATTCA
This sequence comes from Chrysichthys cranchii, assembly GCA_030068335.1. Taxonomy (NCBI): domain Eukaryota; kingdom Metazoa; phylum Chordata; class Actinopteri; order Siluriformes; family Claroteidae; genus Chrysichthys; species Chrysichthys cranchii. The sequence goes on along the minus strand of JAQMCW010000035.1, from coordinate 11,805,715 downwards.
TCTACAGGTTCCATGCTAACATGACATGTGACGTTAGCCGCCACTCTGTGTCTGCCCTTTTCCACATACATGAGCTAACAGACATGCACGATTTATTGCTGTCACTATGATTGACAGGGGAAATTGGCCTGGCCAGTTTTGCTCCCTGAGCTTCCAGGCATGAATGGCTAATAAAAACAGTTCTTGGAAGTTCACCCAGAAGCTTGGACCCTTCTGTACCTCTGTCTCACTTACCAGGCATGCAAAGTTGTCACTAAGCCTGTGGTCCAGCGTGAGCCTCTGCACCATCTCGAACAGTGAGGCGTGGTCAAAATTACACGGGTTAGCCGAGATAAACTCGTCCATGCCGTGTTTCTGTGCTCTATCAGCATCTGTCCAGCCAGCCGCACGAGCCGCAAGGAGGGAGGATGGGGGGGTGGCGCAAGGAAGAGGAAGTTAGTAAAACAGTCTACACAAAAGCCCGTATTCCTTCAAGACAAGAAATGCACTTGATTCATCTACTCTACGGCAAACCAAAGACTTTCAGCTTTCACATTGTCAACTTGCAGCAGAAGTCAAGGAGAGTTCAATCAGACCTAGCAATGTGGACCTAGGCAATGCGCAAGTTCAACTCATCAACCCACATTCAAACTGGATGGGCATGCATGGACAGATTTGGGTGCAGTTTCTCCAAACTCTTGCTAGGTTTTCACTTGCAAAGACCCCTAATTATAACTCAAGGGAACGTGGATAGTGGAGGAATTCTTAATGATGAGGAATTGTAATGCTTTTTCATTCACATGAATATAATAGATTCTGCCATTCGCAACTGGTTAATGTCATTCATTTAGAGAGAAATGATGGATTGTGTGCTTGTAAAAATGGAGATGTAAAAAAAAAAATTGGGGCATTTTGATAAGCTTGTTTTAATAGTTTTATATTATTCCTGTTCTGGATGCACACTTTTTAGGGTAAAAAAAAAAAGTTCCAGTATTTTTGGGGGCAAAAAAACCCATTTCTTTGATGTCATATGACACAGTCCTTCCCAACAGATCTTTAAAAATCTATGAAAAGTGGCCATGCAATCTTCCTTAACATGCCTGTCTCTTATTTTAGCATAACGTCATTATCTGGTAATGTTTTTGAAGTATAATTATTATGTTTTCTTGCATAGATGATCTTCTTTTAAAATGTACGTTTATCATTACTTTCTATTTAGAAAAACAAGGCTTTAAATATATGCATAACAAAAATGATTGAATAGCTTCAAAAAGTAATGATAGGATCCAAACTAGTGCCGTGATGGCTGTGTGAACAATGTGTGCAGTGTCTTTGAGCTGAAGTCTGTAAGTGACAGCTCATCATGTCTTTTTTTTTTTTAAACACATAAACAGGTGAAAATGGTTATGAATGTGGTGACGGGACAGGATAATGACTTTTTACATAGAGAAAGGACAGATCTGTAAACAGTCCTCTTCCTTTTTAGTTGAGTATTGCTGGATTCATGGGATTTTGTGAAATTACATGCAACCTGTCAATAATCATTTGTGCGTAAAATAAACCATTATCTCAATCAGCAGTTGGCTGATCCAGAATTATTCAAAAAATGGCAAAAAAAAAAAAAAAAAAAAAAAAAAAAAAAAAAAGAGGAACAGAAATTTCTTCATGGGTAAAAGTAGATGCAGAAAGAGAAAGAGAAAATGGGTGGCACAAAAGTAATAAGGAAGAGAGAATCATGATAGAAAAGAAAGGATATAAAATACATAAACGCTAAAAATCATACTTGCAACTATAAGGAAACTACAAAGTATAATATTTTATGGGTCAGTAAAGTACATAGTATGTGAGAACGTTACAAAAAGTGGGGAAAAAACCAACATTAAAGCATCTATGGGGAAGAGCACGGAGGATTTGGACAACAGAATAATAATAAATGAGGAAGAAAAGCTCGAGGGCTTGAGAGAAGGGCTTGATAATGGGCAAAAATCGATATCAGCACTTTAAGCATGTTATTTTGCTGTAAATGTGTATCTGCTAACAGATGGGCTACTAACTAAAATGTTTATCTGGTTATCTCAATATGTATTATACCAACATATGCCAGCATATTTTAACATCTCTGTTAAAGCCTACTTAGCAGGAGAATCAGATTACATTATTGGTTGTGTTTATGATCATTCATCTCCTTTGAACATGAGTGTATGTAAATGCTCCATGATGATCTAGAATCACATGCGGGAAGACAATGAGTCAAACCACTATGCTTTTCAATGACATGCAAGAAAAGGACTGTCGGTACATTTTTCACTAAAGGCTGTCTATTTGCATTCCGTCATTCTGGGTTTTTTTAAAACAGCATTTGCAAGTTGACAATACTTGAGGAATTTTTCAGTGTGTTTGCAACAATTGCTGAGCACACTAGCAAGCAAGCCACTACGGTGGCACGCTAACAAGCTAGCATTACAGTTCTGTTGCAAGTACATAGGTTTAGCATGAAGCCAACAGAGGCTAAAAGTAGGTCATTCATTCTCTGGGAAAATGGGTAGTAACAAAACAAGAACAAAAATAAATCTCGTCCTTTTGCCACCATCTAAATGAACTACATCACATCTGAGTGCTCACCTACTCAAGCAATAAATGGGCAATCAGAAAACAAATTCAAAATCTCTCACTGCTAAAGGAGTTGAGCTGGGCCTAGCAGCTATCTATAACAGAAAATTCAGAAAATCTGAAAAATATTACAAAACTGGGAGTATTTCATGGAAACGAAAGATGGCAACACCTAGTCCTTGGCATTGACATTCAGAATACTCCACTTACATATTTGCCAACTCTTGTGAACCAAAACCAAAAGGAAAGAAATCAGCCTTAAGGTAAATGAACCCTCAAGAGTAAAGTGCTACACGTTCTGCTGGCATCAGATGATTTAATTAGGCAAATGTTGATTTGAAATTGATTTAAAAACATTTAATAATTGTCAACTGTAGTTCCAGAGTTCTGCTTATGGAATTTATCTGATTTTTACAGTTCACCGACGTGATTAATGTGATAACTAGTTGCTCTCCAGTATCTAAAAAATAGTTCGCATCTAGAAGGACAACCTCTGTCTTTTTTGCATTCCATCTTTCATCTTTACTCTGAGGGGTCTTCTCATACCAGCAATGCTACAATACGGTAGAGAAGGCAATTATGCAAACAAATCACTCATCATATCTGTGCTTTGAAATAACAAGAGATGTATTAGAAATTCATGCATCCTAAATCTGGCAAAAAAAAAAAAAAATTATAAGAAAAGTGTATAGTAATAGACCTACATCCACTAATTAAAAAAAAAGAATCTACTTTGGTCTAAGGCATGAAAAGATCTGAGAGAAAAAGGGAAAAGAAAAGAGGAAGGAAAAGAAAAAAAAAAGCACATTGTATTTGTCAGATAATGGTTTTAGGATTATCTGACTGGTGCTAGCTAACAGGGAAGCACTTACCCTTAAGTCCAGCTAGAAGACAGCAGGGTAAGAAGGGACAAATCAGAATAACATAAAGACTAGCAACAAGGCTGAAGGAAAAAATGCAGACACGAAAACCCTGACCCCACTACAGCTGCACGACTAAAGAAGGGTACAAGCAAAGCATGAAGGAAGAAAAACACAATGTAAAAACGACGACCTGTATTAACATGATAGTGCAGTCTGAGCTGGTGTAGGACAATGTCAGAGAGAGAGAGAGAGAGAGAGAGAGAGAGAGAGAGAGAGAGACAGATAGACAAGGAGAGGGAGGGGAGATGGGAAGAAAGATACAGATTGGTGTGTCTTGTGTTCTGTTTTGTTCTGTTTTGTTCTTAACTCATTGCTATGGTGCAGTTGGTTCAAACAGGATTCTTCAAAGTATAATCTATAGACATGTTCCGTAATACTGTACTGGCAAATAATCTTACCTTTTATTGGTCCATATTGAAATAGTTGTAAGTTATGGATGTTATGCCAGTAACAGCAGCTATAAGGATTCTATGAAGGCACTGCACTTGTTCAAAAAAGGATAAGCCCTGCTGGAAATTTCCCTTGACCTTCTTATTCAACCAATAATGGAAAAAAATCACGAGACCACTGCGATCCAGAAAGACAGCAAAAACGCAGCTTTTTTTTCTTTTACATTCTCCCAATATGGTTAGGTTTAATCGCAATTTTAACATTGCCTTAAAGGAAAATACCACCCTAAAAGGCGAATATACTCGTATTAAAAATACTTGTGATAGGCTTAACCATTCTGGTACAAATCTGATGGTTAATGCAGTATTTTTTCATTAGTCCCATGAGAAGTTCAACAAAATCAAACAAGGTGTAATGCTTATAATGTTAAGGCTAAAGGTATAATGTTATAATAATGAGAAATCCAAAGTGAATAGAGCCAGCAAATGTCAGACTTGAAAGACAGATTCAGCTCGAAACTAGAAGCCTTGGAACCTGATGTCTTTCATCATGGTGTACAGATGAAGATTGTACAGATGAATAAAGCCCTGCTGCATTGCTCTCTTTAGGTAGAGATGAAGTGAGAATGAATTCTCGTGAACATAAACCAACATATCAATGAAAGAAATTTACACACAAAAAACCATCGCCTTAGGACTTTAGTACAAACTATATATTACAAATATGCCACTGTAGATATGCAAGTGGTTCGGGGTGGATTTTTTCCTTTAATTCTACAACGTTTTACATTAATCATCAGAAAATGTCCTTCATAGCATTCTAGAATCTGTTTGAATCAACTGTAACGAACATCAGGGTGTTTTCTCTGTGTGTGAGGACGGTTAAGTGGTGTATGTTACTTCTCTGTGCCATTCCAACCCACCATGTGGTAGAAGGTGAGAGTGTGAAACATCTACAGCATGTGATTGCATTACAGAGGGAAGAGCTACGATCTGTTTTATAGCGAAGACTTTGAATGACATCAGCTAAATTTGATAAGAACTGACCACAAGAAACATTTACATACTGCAGAATAATAACTAATAGAGAAACAGCAAAATCTTGCCGAATAGTTTTTGAGCAACATGAATATTTCCATAGCTGTGTGAGTTCACTTAATGAAGAATAAAAAAAAACCCCACTACTTTTACATTATTTACTTGAACATAATACCTCAAAAACAACCTTTTAAAAAGAACTGTTTGCTTACAAGAAAAGTGGAAAGATTGTGATACCTCAGTAGCTTTCAAAAGACGTTTTAGGACTTAAAAGCCTCAATCTGAATAGAGGCTGAGGTTGTAAGATGCACACCAAAAACTTGGGTTCGGTTCTGAATAGCAGGATCTATTTTGCTTTGTTTAATCTTTTTGAAAACATTTCATTTGCATATCATCTCAGAGTTAATTAATGTCCTCTTCGTAGCACATTTTATTACAGAGAAGTGAAACTGTAATTTTCTAGTCCATGTTATTTTGAGAGTAAAAGATTGCTTTTGCATATAGTGCTTGGATCAATTTTCATGTTCAAAATGTAAAAGATGGAGCACTTTCAGTAAGTTTGAAGATTTATTTATTTGCAAGTTACACTTGGAGATTGTTTTTATTTACCATCCAAGTTCACCACAGTGCTTTCTAAAGGAATAATATGTGATAAAAAAAACAACAACTTTAACCCTTTATTGGTCAAAGAGCCATATTTGGTAACTTCAGTAGACATCCAAAATGGCCCCCCATGATTCTCAATGAGGTCATAGAAGTACATGTATATATATATATATATATACATACAGTTGATCCTCTCATCTACAGACACTGCATTAACGGATATCGGATGCAGCAGACGAAACCCGCTGGTTGAATGCATAATCCATTAGCCAGAATGTCCATTTACATACTGCAGAATAATAACTAATAGAGAAACAGCATATATATATATATATATATATATATATATATATATATATATATACACACACACACACACAC
>JAQMCW010000035.1:11762363-11773598 GCA_030068335.1 Chrysichthys cranchii | reverse complement strand
GAATAAGAGCCGGTCTGCTTTAAGCGCCGGTCTCTTTTAAACGCCGGGCCGTCCAAATAATTTTTTGAATAAACGCCGGGGCTACTATTAGAAGATTTACGGTAAGATAACTAATGATTTTCAAATATGGTACTTACACTGGGATTAAGTGGGAAACATTGATGAGCTACCTAGCTAGGTAAACAGGGATCTGTTCTGCTAATAGAAAGCCAACGTGTGGATGAAACGGTCCCTTTAATAGAACGTGTGGTTCTCAACCTGTCCCTAACCATTTTTGCCTGTCACCGTATGCCGAGGTGACAGGCTGGATATTTGCTTGAAATCTCTTTCATGACTATCATCTGACATTTTTCTGAACTGAGGTGGGTGAGGTAGATAGAGAAAGGTCAGTGCAAGGAGAAAGGGATAAGGACAAAGAGAAAGACAGACAGTGGGCTAGGGACGGAGATAGACGGCTCCCAGAAGTCACTAATGGCTTCCACATTAATAATTAAGTGTGTAGCAGCTACAATAGGACCCAATCTACAGAGAATCAGTGACAGATTCACCGAGCTGCTGCACTATAGAGAACAATCCTAACAGAGTGTGTGTGTGTGTGTGTGTGTGTGTGTGTGTGTGTGTGTGTGTGTGTGTCGTAACCCTGTGGTCCTCTCTGAGCTGTTGGTTAGTGGAGCACGTAATTAGCTCCAGCCACCAGCTGCACAAAGTCACTCTCGTTTTTCTATCTTCTATCAAGTCTACACCGATTCTTCCCAGCTTTTTTCACTTGCACAAACTCATGCACAAATGTTTCTCCTGTTCATCAAGTGAATCCTTTTCCCGGGGAATCAAAAGGATTTCACACAAACACACACACACCATCCAGACTTTCTCGAGTTATTAATCGTCAGCAACATTAATGTGTAAACACATTAAACAGCCGGGATAGTGAGTGTTTTTCATAACATGAGGGGTGACCGAGCAACCCAAATGATTTAGTGACCTGTGCTGAAGGACTGAGATGAAGAAAGAGACCGCGAGAGAGAGGGCGGGAGACAGCGAGAGAGAGAGAGAGAGAGAGAGAGAGAGAGAGAGAGAGAGAGAGAGGCGTGTGCATCCTGGATTCAGTGCTAGCACGGACTAATGCCTCTTCACATACGGTAAGAGACTGACATGTTCATTGCTCTCATGCTCCTTTGATGGTCATTAACTAATTCAATCAGCATAAGAGCACTGCGGAGAGGAGTGAGTTGCAAAGCGGGTCTTGAGGGGAAATATTCGTGACAGCAGGGAGATGAGTGTGAATCGACCATTTACACACTATTCCACCAAGATATAATACTCTCTCTGAGAGTCAGAGCAATCCAACAAAAAAGGGGCAAATACTCAGTGCATTATAACACGCATGGTGTATTTGAAGAAGCTTTGTATTTTCCAATTCAAAAACAATATACAGCGATCAGCCATAAAATTAGAACAACCTGACTATTATTTGGTAGGTCCCTTTTCCACCGCCAAAACAGCTATGACACCACGAAACCTGTGAAGGTGTGCTGTGGTGTCTGGTACCAAGATGTCAACAACAGATCCTTGAAGATCCATGGATTTGGAGGCCAAGTCAATGTCTTTGTCTTGTTCCTCAAACCATTTCTGAACATTTTTTGCAGTACTTACCAGTGCATTAAACTGTCAAGGTCACCCCGATAATTACGCTTGCCCATTTTTCCTTCCCATTTCCATCTACTTTGAGAACGGACTGTTCACTTGCTGCCTAATATATCCCCCACCTTGACAGGTGCAATTCTAATGTGATACTCAATATTATTCATGTCACCTGTCATTGGCTTTAACGTTACGGCATGTGTTAAGATAAATGCATCTGCCATGGTTTCTGCGTGAGTAAAAAAAAAAAAAAAACTCTCCCCTTTAAAATACGATCAGTCAAAAACAGAAGAACCAAAAGAACGTGTTTAAAGTCTACTCACTGCCACTTTATTAGGAAACCCTGTACTAGACGGAGAATCGAAAAGTTTAGGCAGTTTTTAAACGAGGTGATAACCAGAACAAAGACAAGCTAGTGAAAAGCGACCTACTCATACATTGCCTGTTGGACTGTTCGACCACGCACAGTGCAGCACTTGACCTTTGACCTTTAGTCAAGCGGCAGCCACGAGGGCAGAAACATGGACGCTCCATTGAGAGATTGCACCACCAAAGATCAACATGTTGTAGTGCTCTTTCTTTGGGCAGAGGGAGTGAAACCTGTGGAAATTTACCATCGGATGTTGGCTCGGTATAGACACAGCAATACAGTCTTGCCACCCCATGACAATGCACGTCCTCATACAGCAGTCCTGACAGTAGAGACGGTGCAATAGCTTGGGTTTGAATGTTTTCCACGTTCTCCTTACAGCCAAGATCTGATTCTGATCGATTATCACATCTGCGGTCCACCGAAGGAGGCGCTGCTTGGTCCCAGATTCATCTCTGATGATGAATTAAAGGAAGCGGCTTCAGGAGCTGCTGAAAAACTTCTTTTCTGCAGGAATACAGGAGCTCGTGGAATGATACAACAAATGCATCGACTTGCATGGGGACTATGTGGAAAAGTGATGTGTTCAATTTCTCACAGTGTATTAAAAGCTGTTAAATGTATTGACTTTTTGATTCTCCCTCATACATGCGATTACCCAGTCAATTATATCAGGCAATCATGTCGCAGCACAATGCATAAATTCATGCAGATAAAGGTCAAGAGCTTCAATTAATGTTCACATCAAACGCCAGACATCGAAGTCACTGAAATGTCAGCTCACTGACTTTGACTATTGTATGTTTATTGGTGACAGATGGGCTTGTATTTTTTCCCTCATTGTAATGTTTGGCAAATGGTGGGAAATATCAAAGCCATAATCCACTGGGACGACCCGTTCTGGATAAATAAACAAATAATAGTGAGCTAGTCAGATATAGTGATGGCTGACAATTGCCAGAAAACAGCAGTGTGTATAAAAACGACAATCGCAAGTGCTAGTAACAGCAGAGTGAATGAAAAGGATTGAATGAGGGACTAGAGACGACATGAAGTAAAGGCTGTGACATAGGCTTGCTCCAGGGTGTGGTGTGACTTCCAAACTAGAGGAATGGCTCCAACAGATTCCAAAAATGCACACAACATTGATTTCTCTCCTGAAGTGTGCAAAGCAAGAAAGAGCAAAAAGCTCCCTCTGGTAGAAAACCTTAGTCTGAAGTAAAAATGCCAGGGACAGGATAAAACAGTGAGACAGGTTTATGTAGCTATCAATAAATACTTAAACTCACAAGACCGCTGGTGGGACTAAACTTGTACTCCTCTTTTTCTTTAGTAATGTCGCCGTACCCTGGTCAGGGTTGAAATGGGTCCAGAGACACTAGGCCAGGAACACCGGGCACGAGGTGGGAATACCATTCATTGTAGGGCACCATACACACCAAAGACCCTATACATTGAGCTAAAGTGCCACCTAACCGCACACCTTTACCATTAATACCACTGTAGTCACTGAATAATGCATAATAATTCATACATAATATGATTTAGTATCAGAATTTGAATATTAAGCTGAAACTTTACGGGGCTAAATAACTGAATGACCTGGATATATTCAGTGCCATATTTATTTGAAACGCTTTTGACAAAGGAACGTCACAGAATGTCAATTAGTTATTCAGTTTCAGCCGCCATTTAATGCCAAATATGAATTTGTTACCAAAGTTCGGGTGAAAGGCATTGTGCTTGGTAAGTAGTTGTGTATTAGGTCACAATAATAAATGCCAGACAGATCTGCAGGATCAGCAAGAGCAGTTTGTGTGTTGGTGGTCTTATTAACTGCATATGTAGGTCATCATCGTTAAACACCACTGTTTCCCGATGCAAGCTCACCAAGGGTTCGCTTGCAATATTTAATACCAAAATATGCAGAGTCAACAGTAATACAAAACTTGGCTCCAGCATATCTCTGTTCTCTCTCTCTCTCTCTCTCTCTCTCTCTCTGTCTTTAGCACTCGGAAACTGGAATTCCTGTTGGATGAAGAGCTTGTTAATGAAAGATGATGGACCACTTGTTTTATTTGTGATGATGTGAATGTGTGTGCTAGCGTGTGAGGGGGCAGGCGTCAGCGCAGTTGCTCTGGCTGTGTGTGCGTAGTGCCAGACAATTTCTGCCAATTACATGTGATTGTGCTTTCATTAAATACACTCCAGGTGGTGTATGAGTCGTCTATTGGCTGGCAGAGAGAAAAATCCTCCTACGCATGGCCTTGAGACCAACATAGGAGCAAGGGGGGAAAAAAAGAGAGTGAGTGAGCTGTTTTCCACTCATAAAAAGTAAACAAGCTTAGTTTGATGTGTAGAGCACAGTTTGATGTACATGGCTCACAGACATATTTGATGCGTTTTAATTAATGATTGAGTGACGGGACCACAGTGTATGACAAAGGTAAGTTACTGACTAAAAAAACATACTCAGGATAAACTGCATTTAGTTTCACACTGGGCAGTGGGGTCGTGTATGTAGATGGATTTTTACTCGCGAGTCCAGTGAATAGCTGGTATTATAGATAAGTCTTAGCGCACAGGAGATCGCACTGAGTTTCAGAAAGAAAGCATTTTAAGTCAGACTTCCTTAAAATCTCAAACCAAGACTGATGATTCCCCAATTGTGACATAAACAGTGCTGAATTAAAATCTCTAGTGTTAAACCGTGTTCTGTTGCACCTGGACTCAAATGAACGCTTTAAGACTTAATTCAAAACGGAGGTATTTTCTCTATAGTGCAGTCATTATAGATTTATGATGCAAAATGCTTTCGCTGTCACTAACTGGCAAAGTGATGGTGACAGCTAAGCCTCTGACTCATCCCTGATGTCTGCCTGCTTCGCCCGACAGAAGACAGAAATAGACGTCTGGATTGTTTCATGCTTCAAGGACCTAAGGATGAAAACATATCCAGTGTGGATACCTTTGGGCACCTGCAAAAGATTCCGCCTGATCTTATAGCTTACTCAACAAATTTTTCGAAGGCTGAGCGTATCAATTCGTCTCGACTGATATTTCCGGATGCAAATTTGTCTTGGCTTCCTGTTTCATCACCCTTTGACAAGGCTTCTAATCAAAGGCACAGAAGAATAGATTAACACTTCATTTTAAATCCAGTAAAACAAGGTATAAGCAGAATCAACGAATTATGAACTCTGTGACACTTAAAGTATGTTGAGTTCCTGTTGTATTTCACTATACAGTTGATCCTCTCATCTACAGACACCGCATTATCGGATATCGGATGCAACGGACAAAATCCGCTGGTCGGAATATATAATCCATTAGCCAGAATGTCTGGTACGAAAGTTTCAAAATCCCAGGTGTTGCAAAATGAGTCCTGTAGTTCAGCAGTTGGCCGCTAGGTGGCGGTGGCGTGCGTGCTACTAGTCGTTTGCAAGCGTCGGTTAAGCTGTGGTTGTTGTGAAGCTATACTGTTTTTTCGGCGATTATTCGGTGTTTTGCGCTGTTTTTCTGCCCAGTGCCATCATTATGCCACCCAAAGATAAGTCTAGTGGTAAAAGAAAGCGTGTCCATCTTAGTATTGGCCAGAAATTAGAGCTCATTAAGAAGTCTAGTGTTTCTGTCTCCTGTGTTTCTGAGGAGTACGGTGTGAACACACATAAGGGAAATGACATTTACAATTGTATTTACATATTTATTTACATTAGTATTTAATGTACTTACTTATTTATGTTGGTCGTTATGCTGTTTGTCATGTGTACAGTACTTGGGGAGCACTTTTATGGACATTAGTTGTGTTTTTCCTCGGATTTCCACTATTTTTACCCCCCCACACCCCCTTCACATCGTCGGACTATTCACGTCAACGGACAACCTCTCCCCCCAATTAGTCCGTTAATGAGAGGATGGACTGTAAATTTGAAAAAGTTAGAGGCTTTTAATGATTTTGCCCCCAAACCTGTTTGTCTTTCCTTTATAAGCGGCTCTATGAGAGCCTGGCAGGTGGGCCTCGGGTAACGGCTGCACAGAGAAGTTACGGCAGTGACCAGGCAGCGGGAGGGTGGTTCAGTGAGGGAACGAACCTGAGGAAGAGAGTGACAGCTCAGCTAATCTATAGATCCCTTTTACACCTAATATTAATATCCAATCACAAGTGGACGGCATACAACCAGGTCACAATTAAAAGAATTGACTAAACAAATCTCAAGACATTTTTTATGAACACTTTACGCAATAAATGACCGATCTGGAATGTCTTGAGCTGTAATGAGTTATATACTTCCTAGTATGGTGTGGACACATGCCCCTCTGCTTTACAGGAAGTGCCTGAGGGATTTCTGGCTAAAAGTCTCCCAGATACTCAGTGTGATGTGCAAACACTTACACACAACGGGACCAAAAAGTTCACAAGGTTCAGTGTGTGTACGATGTGTATGAAGTGCACACCTTGCCAAGTAAAAGGTTCTTGATGATAACGGAGGCTGTGCTGTGGCTGAGGTCTGGAGAAAGAGCTAGGATGCTGCTACAAAAATGTGGTAAACTCTGCTCAGGTGCTTCAGGCAAACACAGCAATGCACACAACACCTCCAGCTGCACAAAGACACAAAGGCAATGCGATCAGTAATAAATGCCACACATTAGCTCTGATTGAATCAACTAAAACTAAACAGTTGTGTGTGTGTTGTGCATTTCCAACACATGTAATAACGCTTACCTGATTTGCATCACATTCATTCAGTACTTTAAGTGTAGGCACACAGCTCTCATCCCACTGCAGAGAAACGAGAAAAAAACATGACTGTCACTGCAATTGCTAAAATATATTCTTTTTCAGTGAGAAGGAGGTTCACTTTAATACCTCTGCTCCAGAGTCCAATACTTCTTTTATCAAAGGAACCACTGCCTAGAAAAAAACCCCAAACAAACAGAAAATGTTCATTTCTTACACCACATTCAGTGCATCTCATAACAGCATTTAAATAAACATATCCATGTTCATACCGGGGGATTTATGAATTACATATTGGGAACTTGAATTACAGTCAGATAACTGTGTGACCCAATATTACAGTTGGCAAATGACAGTTATTGAAAATCAACACATATGATTTCATAAGGGAAGCTACTGGAATATTTTTGACATGAATTGACAAAAGGCTTGCTTGTTGAACATTTTTTGCAGTCACTGTACAATCCCACATTTATTTTTGTTTGTTGCTTTATTATCCGAAAATAGCAGAAAATACTGAAGAAAAAGACAACCTTTTTACGTCCAAATTTTGACCGGGGGTGTAATTTTCAGAGATAAAACCTATGGCCGAGTTCTTATATAATGGTGTAATAAGTTTAATTGTGCCCTTTTGATTTCACCTTTACATGATCTGGTAAAACATTTGAGCAATCTTCTTCTGGCACTGGTATGGCTGCAGAAGAATCTCCTTCCGCCGCTTTATCAAGCTGCGCTGTTTTCACATTCGATTCCTCCTGACCCACGGCCACCTGTACGTCTTCAGAGTCACCCTGGACTGCAAGGTCAGTCCTTCTCCTTTTGCTCTGCGGTTCATCCACCTCTGCATCCATATGAAGATCTGTGATCTCACTCTTCCTCTTCTTGTAACCTGCATCTGTCAACTGTTCATCAGTCTTCTGTTCATATAGACAGAGATCCCATCCTTGTTTTTCCTGGGAATCCTTGAAGCGATTGCAGAGGTCTTTCAGGCTCAGTACACATTCTGGTGTGAGGAGGGAGTCTCTTCTAAACTCCTCAACTCCGACGTCTTTTTGAAGCTGAGTGATTAAAGCACAAACCCATGGATTATCATTAGCTTCCTGTGACAGGCAGCGGAGCAGAGCCTGTATATTCTCTCGCGGTAAGCCAGGGTGGAGGAGATGCAGAAAACACAGCAGGTCACGCTTAAACCCAGCAGAAAACAGGCAGACCAGTGGCTTACTGCAACATAAGAGTCACAAAGAAATTGATCTTACTCCTAGTTTGCACTTTGTGTATTATTCTCCTATAACAGCACAATTTATCATAAGTTATTCCTTCTATAAAACTATTCTATCCTATTGTATTCCACAGAAAGCCCGTTGTTCATATTACTGAGCAACAAGGAGCAAGCAACCTTCATTTTTTGTGTGCATTGCAGAGCTACCATTTCAAGAACGGGGAGACAAGCGACAAATTGATTTTCTCTTGGTTTGAACATTGAACTTGTTTTCTCAACTTTCTGCAAACTAGTTATGACACGGTAAAACAATAAAAACGCACAACTGGTTTGAAGGATTTCTCAGACCAATCATATAGTGCATGCTCTGCATTTATTTTTGTTTCCCAATTCACAACTTCCTACCTGCAATTAGTTCCTATGTATTACCTGACTTGGAAAAAAGATAGTAAGATAAACTTTCATGGTTTCATCTTAGTCTGTCATACGTGACCGGTTTTTAAATGGGTACAGAGATCCTATGAAGAAAAATACTTGAAAGCTTGAACTAGCAGAGATCGCGAGTGTCTCTGGAGAGTGTCTATGGCACACTTGCACTACTAAACTGCTAATAGCTAATATGAAACCTGGCACATATGTAAATCAATCTACAGTTTAGCTCAATATAAAATGATATATAGGCATATAGTGGTGCCTCTGGTGACAGGATGTAGCAGCTTGCACTCTAATCTGTTAAAGCTAATAACCGCTTTGGGGTATTTTTACGTATGCATTCTTATTTTATTTCATTTATATAATTTTAGTTTAAAAGTACTTATTCTAATTCTCTGTGCTGCTGTAATTTCTGGGATGGATAAAGTGATTTGTCAGTTAATCAGCCTGGTGCTTTATATACATCAAACAACCCATTTTTACGGTAATTTCACTCACTCACTCATCTTCTACAACTTAGTCCTGTTCAGGGTTATGGTGTGGAGCCTGGAGCCAATCCCAGCAGGGCAGGTCACCAGTCCACTGCAGGGCCAACACACAGAGACAAATAACCATTCACACTCACATTCATATCTACAGGTAATTTAGAGTAGCCAATCAGCCTAATCCACTCTGCGCATGTCTTTGGACTGTGGGAGGAAACTGGAATACCCGGGGGAAATTCACGTAGACACAGAGAGAACATGCAAACTCCACACAGAAAGGCACCCAGGTCGACCTCGGGGATCAGACCCAGGACCTTCTTGCTGTGAGGCAACAGTGCTACCACCACACCACCGTGAATATATATATAAAAGTACATGGAAAACTAAAACAAACCAGGTGCTGTAGACCAGGGGTCCCCAACCATTTTTGCGCCACAGACCGGTTTAATGTCAGACAATATTTTCACGGACCGGGGTGGGGGGGTGGTTTGAATGTTGCGACGGAGGAGAGCGCGTGCGCGCGGGTGGGTAGAATGTTGCGATGGAGGAGAGAGCGTACGCGCGGGGGCGGGGCCAAAATGTTGCAATGGAGGAGAGCGCGTGCGTGTGTGCGGGGGTAGAATGTGGCGATGAAGGAGAGCGGCAAAATGTTGCGATGGAAGAGAGCGGCACGGCCCAGTACCAAAAGACCCACGGACCAGTTCCGGTCAGCGGCCGGGTGGTTGGGGACCCCTGCTGTAGACTATATATTTGGGCACTGCCCTTTGACATGACAGCTAGAAACACTGGACAGACGATTCTCATACATAAATGAAAACAGGAACACTCGCTCCTCAGACACAAACTACAAGCAGCACAACGACATGTTGTATGCTACAAACACAAGGAGGCTGGTAGGCTAAATGTCTCCAGAAAGTCTTCATTCTTCCTGCAACACGTTTTGATATGCAAATGTTCATACCGCTCCAATGAACATGCAAATCAGCACGTGGCATCATCTGGTGACTTCTGCCAACATTTTTAGCATGCACGAGGTACATTCCTCTTTAGAAGAGACGCCGAAGTTGGGTAAAGCCAGACAATCTCTGAACAGGGGAAAATTCCCTCTCTCAGAACGTCCGGCTGTTAAGGGGACGCTGAGAGATCGTGACATGAATGGAGTAAAATGGCTAAAATAACTAGACTGCATTTCCGCAGAGAAAATTGCCAGCACCAGCAAGCACACTAATGACTCCTCCAGGTCCTAGAGAGCGCCGTTTTTTTTATGGAATTTCGCAGAAAAACAGGAATACCGAACAAGGGGTAACGTGACCATCTGAACAAGCCATCATGCCCAGATCGGCACGGACGTCTGAGAGTTGGAACGGTGTCTCTAGCTTGAAAGCCCTAGGAGGAGTAGGGGGTGGAAAAAACGGGTGAACGGAATAATAAAAATAAAACTTAACAATAGTGTGCCTGCATAGCAAGCGCACTAATTTATTTACAACTGTATACAGGGGAAAAAGTCCAAATTATGAATAGATTAATGAATAATAATATACTGTAGGTGACGGTAATGTGCCAAAGGAAAAAACCCTGAGGGACAAAAAGAAGAAGAAGCCAATTCTATTTTATACATTAAACCGTTAGCATCCTGCTGAGCGCCTTCTGCATCATGTCAATATGAGCATGTACTAGTATTTATGAGCAAAATCGCCTTCCCTGTAAGGAAAATGAAAGGACGGTGGTATCTTTTTTTTTTCATTTCAATTCAAATAATATATAACCGATGCTTTATTTGCAAAAGTTAAAATAACATTTGGACTTTTAGTCTAGAACAGTGTTTCTCAACCACTGTGCCACGAGAGATCATCGGGTGTACCGTGGAAAATTATCCCAAATGTCTCCTAATTGGTCTGAAAATTATTCTTTATTTACTGCAAATAATTTCTTTTCATCCATCTACGCAACAGTTACAAGCAGAACAATTAAACACTCTTCCACTAGGTGGCAGCAGAAGACATATTAATCCGTGTATCTACCTATTATCTACCCCGGACAGGTGAAATCCGCGAAGTAGCGCCGTCACATTTATTTTATTATTTATATATCTATTACGGCTTTATAAACCACTTCCACTCTCTTATTAACCTTTTTCACACTCTTATAAACACGCCCTATGCTCTTAGACTCAGGTAATTCTAACAAAAAATACTACATGCGTACTTGCTGCCGGTGAGGTCACTTCCTGTTTACATCCTGTTTCCGAGCTCGAGCGGAAGTGGCGTACAAGTTCTTTTAATGTTTGAATTAACATTTGTTATAAATGATATGATTATATATTGCTTTGTTTTTCCGAAAGCAAAAAATA
>JAQMCW010000035.1:11729202-11739595 GCA_030068335.1 Chrysichthys cranchii | reverse complement strand
ACGGCTTGGTATAACGGATCCGGGGACGTTAATACTTCGCAACGAGAGTTCTGAAAAGAGTCCTCTTTATTCCTGTCTGTTAAGTGTGATCAGCTGTCTCTGATCAGTCCATAATGGGAGTTCAGGTGGGTTGCCAAGTGTTCACTTAACAGACGGGTTGCCAAGGTTTAAAAAATCCTGCAGACCGTAGCCAGAGGGTCTGCAGGTTTCAGGGCGGATTCCTGACACACGTGGGCAAACTAGCTCAAGCGGTAGTTGCATACACTGCATTTTCATTGTGTGTATTCATCCGCTGATGAAATACATACTGTATTTTATTTTGATTTAATATTCTTTTAATATGTTTAACATTTTTCTATTTTTTATATCGCATATAAAAACCGCGATACAGTGAAGCCACGATAGGTGAACCGCGATATGGCGAGGGAAGACTGTATAGCTTTTCATATACATTCCTGAGACCAGAATCCGCCAAATGCCTTGTGTGGGTCAAGATTCACTTTTCACAGCTATTCAGAGATTTAATTAAAATTCTTTCATTCTCATCAACATAAGGGCTTTCATTTGAATGTCCTCTGAAACCACTGGATATGATCTTTGATCTTGTCTTGATTCTAATTTAGCCTCAAAGATTGTTAGATTGAAGAGTTTATTTGCCCTCTTTACACAGCTATGGCATCAGCAGCAGTCAAAATGTGTAAGCTCCATGTACTGTATACTTTAGGAACGTAATAGTGGTAGAAGTAGTAAAAATTAAGAGTAGTACCCAAATTCCAGAAAAACAGCGCATTTTACATATCTGCCTATAGTATATACATTTATAATAATGCGCACATTGTAATACATTATTGTTTTTTGACTCATAACTGGGGACCTGTATGGCAGACACTGATTACAACATGCATTCTTATTTAACAAAGAAAAATTATAATTTTTGATACAGGGACTTAAACTTTTTTTTTTTCATTTATGGGTGGATGGAGATATCTGCACTTTGTGACAGTGACTGAGTAAATAAAACTTCATTATGTGCTGTCGTGTGTGGTCCCAAGCCAAAATAAAACTGGAATCGGGAGGGCTGCATCAGGAAGAGCATCCAGTGGAAAACCTGCGCTGAATGGATGAGCGGACGATGGATGATCTGTTGTGATCACCCGAATGGGATCATCCGAATGAAGAAGAAGAAGAAGAAGAAGAAGAAGAACATATGCTGTTGTGTGTCATGTCATTGTTGCCACCTGCTTCCCTGCCTCAGTGCTCCTCAGACTCCATTTCCCAGCAGGCTCAGCAGCCTCCAAACATGGCCACAGATGACTGCAACTCCCAGCACTCCTCTGCACTTCCCATCGCCCAGTTTCCTGATTACTGATTGTTTTATCGTGTTTTGCATTAATTTGTAATCCCTGCTTGTAGTATTTAAGGACTTTATATTTCTTTGCTGCTTTGATTAGTGTTAACATGTTTTCTATAGTTATGCCAGGCCTTTGTTCATGCTATTGCTTACCTGGATTTTTGGTGTGTCCTGACACCTTTCTATCATAGCCAGAATTAGGTTTTTTCAGCAATTTGTGCTACAGTACTTCTTCTGTGGGCTCGGACCAGACAGGTTAGACTGTGTCCCCCACACACATCAATGTGCCGTGTGCACCCATGACCCTGTTTAGTATGTTCTATCCACTGCATACACCTCACAAGTATATTTTTGGTAGGTTCTAACCACTGGAACACTCCACAAGGGCGGCTGTTTTGGAGAAGCTTTTATCCAGCCATCTAGCCATCACAATTTGCCTCAGATCTTTATGCCTGCCCATTTTTCCTTCTTCCGACTCATCAACTTCAAGAACTGACTGTTCACTTGCTGCCTAATATAGCCCACCCCTATGAACAAATGAACGCCAACAGAAAACAGAATACCACATCCACTCTCTCTCCCTCTCTGTCTCTCTCTCTCTCTCTCTCCATCACTCACTCACAGACATATACTCATACACACACACGTTATATCCAAGTTAGCTTGCTCTCTGTTACTGCATTTGCCACTCTTCATTTTACATGATGATTTTACTGAGCACTAATTAAATTTCCTCTCATGTGACGATCTTGTTCTCTATCACAAACTCAGTCTCAGCTGTTGTTGCTGAGACATGTCTTCAACAGACTACATGGCATCTTTGAGGGTATCATTTATACTTTGAAAATATTCTTATCTGAATTTCTACAAGACCAAAGATAGTTTTCAATAAAATTCCAGTTCATCTCCTATCTTCACAGGCGGACGCTAATAATGTCCGTACATGGTTTGCGCATACTGCGCTGTCAGCTCTGTCCTAATCTCAAACTCTGCTTAGCTTAACAGAGTGAGTGTTGAGTGCAGCTTGTCATCACTTTCTGCTTTAGACAGATGTTTATATTTGACTCTCTACCTGCTGAGATCCCACAAAAACACACAATTCTGTAATGGCGTTTCTATCATTTCTGTGCTCCCACATGATTAAACGGTCATGTTTAACATTTCGAAGGTAGCAAAAGGCTAAAGGTGTGTATGCTTAGTTAGACACACATACACACCTCAATAAAACGATCTGGAGGGAGAATCAGAGAAGAACGCGGGTGAAATTCCCACATTGGCCACTCATATAGATTCACACTCTTTTAACCACACAATCAAACAACAATAATGCCCTGATTTGCATCCTCTTGTGAAGAAAGAGGTAATCATGCGGCCTGCGGCTCTGGGTTCAGACTGCAGAGGAGGGCAGTGCAGTCAGGCTTCATCGCAACCCATTTCACAGTCAGAAGTGCAACGCCTGATTGAGTTACTTATTACACATTCACTAAAGGTCTTCATGTTTGAAAAAGTCTTCTGAGCATTCATCACAAGATCCCTACAGCATAAAATTCAGAAAAAGTAGACAGCCTTAAGTGTATACCTTTCAACAGGCATCAAATGTGGATGGTGTTTATCTTTTCTTTACAGTTCCAGAGACTTGTAGGATCTGTGCACTGAGGAAGACCTGGTGCCTAGTGGTATGGTTTAAAAAGATGTCTCAGTAAGACACTTTTTTGGTCATTTCCCTATCATTTGTCACCTGTCTGTATGGCATTTTGTGAAATTTGATGGATTAACTTTTAGAATTCTTTGGAGCATTAATTTTCCCGTTGCCTCCACCACCTTTACACGAGAGGTTTCCTCTACTACAGGTCATACACCTGCATGACAAATGTAACTCTACACAGTAGATATCTAGCTACAGTTCCCGGTTATTTATATGTGCTGCTTTTGTTTGGTCTGTCAATTCAGTTGAAATGCCACAGTTCGCTAAGTGGTACAGGGCTAAGGACAGAGGACTTGTTGCTCCATTTTTCTTCTGTTTTACACCGATAAGACAAATGACCAAATTTCCTATTCATAAAAAGCCCTGTGAATCAACTAAAGGGACAATGGCACTAAGACCAGTGGACAGGATTAGTCTATTACAGAACACACTTCTGCAAATATCTGCTATTTTTTAGGGGAATTTATTGTAGAACAAAGCAACTCGGAGAGCCTCAACACAGAAGCCTGGGTATTTTACCTAGCAATGTGAAGCCATGTTGATGTACGTTGAACCTATTCACCTATAAAACACTTCACCAGGCTCAAATCTCTCCACAGTTCAGTCTTTTCGAACAACGGGATATCAATTTGGTGAAAAGAAAGGGGATTTAACAAAACTCCAATAATGTTTTTAATTATGTGTTCAAAAATGTGATACATTTTTTTTTATATAATAAATGGACATTCGGAATGTGATTATAAAACCTAGATGCTGTAAGTCAAATCCCAGATCAAATGTAATGTCTGAATTTGCCATACATCTTAAATGATCATGGCAATACTAAATGATCCAAGTCTTAACACAGAAATATCTTTAATAAATGACATTTTAATTAATGACAAATCTTTTTTCCTATAAAATAACATTATAGCAAAGACTTGTCAGTAATAAGAAATTTTTCAGAATGCTATTCATGGTAATAATAGGTTCATTAATTTCAGTTAATATTTATGCCTGCATGGTAAATACTCATGTCTCTTTAAAATTCTACACAGTTGAATTTAAAAAGGCATGAACATAATCCTTCTTGCTAGTAATATTACCTTACTCAAAATTCAACATTATGGTATTTAAAGCATTCATTAGTAGAGCTATAGGTCTTTTACTCTTTGCACTTGATGAATATCTTTCATGGGAATGATTCAGATTGCGTGATGATTGATTGAAACGTCTCTTTTACACTTTAATAATCTCAGCAGTAACTTATCACTAAAATTCATTCCTATGACCCAAATACCAGCAGCCATGACTCACTAAACTCAACCAACTCCCAATGGGAGAATCAGAGCCTCGTTTCTTGTATGAAATTGAAATGGTCAAGGTTCACACTGTACTACGCAGGATTAATATGCTCTTTTCATATTGCATCTTTGTATCTGAGACATAACGTTATCATTCTGATACCAGAATTAGAACCATAAAGGTCCTCCTGCAAACATGATACTTCATGTAGGCTATAATTATTGCTCATATGCAATAAAACACATGAACACTGAGCCACAGTTATTTGAAGTGTTATATTGAAATAAAGATGAAACAACTTATTTTAATTATCTGGCAGTGACTGTAGATGGCTCATGACCTCAAGCTGTTAAGAGCTTGTTGTAAATTGTAAATGATCAACCTCGATCAATAACTGAGGGGAATTAGATGGGAGCTCTAGTGCGCCCATGCAAGATCAGGATCAGACACAAAGAGTGGAAACAGTATGAAACACTGCAGCATACTGTGATCAATAGCCTGAAGCTTTACACTAAAACCGATGGCTCTGGAGGCAAGGAAGAAAGAAAACCGATAGTCAGATGATAAAAAAAAAATGCAGTTTCTGTGCAGAGAACAGAACAGCAGAGCAATACATTGAGCAAACATGCTGGAACTTGATATCATGTTTGGTTGTTATTTAAAATAATTAAAAAAAGAACAGATTTACAGGGAAAACAGTCAAATGTGGAGATGTTGAAAAGCAGAAACACTAGTAGCCCTGGTTTTATTTTATTTTATCTATCTATCTATCTATCCATCCATCCATCCATCCATCCATCCATCTATTTCCCAAAAATGTATTACTTTACTACAATCCTGAAAATTAAACTGGTTGCAAATTCTCTGGCTTCCTGTGCCAGGATAGGGGCACAGCTGCAACTAAAAGACCCAGTAGAGCAGGCCTAGCATGCAGACTAGTGGCAGTATAATTTAGGTCAATTGCAGGAAGTATCATTTATATGGTTTCTTTTTTATTCATGACTATATACACCGAGATAAAATACATATGATCTCACAATAACACCTGACCCTTAAAGTCATACTGGCAGCTCTAAGTGCATGCTGGAGCTTGGCCCCAAACCGAATACAGGCAGTTCCCGAGTTACGATGGATAAAACTTACGCCAAATCCGATCTTAGAAATACTTAAAATAATGACCCTAATTCGGATATACGACCGCTAACCCGATGTTATGCCGAATATGGCTTTGGTGTGTGACACAAGCGGTACTAATTTTTGTTATTGTTCGGTGCGAACACGCGCAACACGCTTAAGCCAGTATACACTCTAGACCGCCGTCATGTTACGATCTATATCTTTTTGCCCTTTATTATGGCTCTCAAGCGTAAGGTTGATTCTTCTGACAGCAGTAAATCGAAGAAAAGGAAAGCCATCACAATGGAAGTGAAATTAGACATAGTGAAGCGGTCACAAAATGGAGAAACGCCAACAAACATCGGGCGCTCGCTGGGCCTTAGTCGGTCGCCGGTCGCTACCATTATAAAGGATATGTCCCTTCCAGTGTGTAAGCCAACCGCAGGATTAAATGTCCAGTAATGAATTCTTCACTTGTTTTATTTGATCAGTGTTTTAATAATAGCAATAATACTGAAATTATCATTACAGCAATATTGTTATTATTACTTCCTGCATAATTATTGTTATTATTCGTATTACACATTATATATAATATTATTATTTTTTTTTTTTTTATTCTATCATCTGTACATCACAGTATAATGTTAATATCCGACTTACAACGAAATCCGATTTCCACCCGGCCTTAGGAACGGATCTCCGTCGTAACTCGGGGACTGCCTGTATTTATACTGATTTCTCCAAGTAGAACGCCATCTTTTGGCACACGACGTGTAGTAGCCTATTTTGGGATACAATTTAAAACGGTAGTAAGCGATTTGGGGACGAGCTCGTGCGCGCTGCGAGAGCGCGTGGGTCACGTGACTCTCCCGAGGCCATGACGGCGCTTTATTTAGGTCCGGCCGCTCCGTCGCCCTTTCGGAAAACAAACACTTACCTGGAAGTCGCGCTGCGCTTTTGCGCGTCCATGGATGTCGGACGGGCTGCTCTTTCGGGGTCACAAATGCAAGAATCTTTGGGAATCTGCAGTCTCGTTATCCCCGCGTGTTCACACACACACACACACCTTCCCCCCACTTGTCCCACAAAACAGCGGACAGTGGTGACCTCATACATCCATCACTGCTAACGCGCTGCCTTCCACACATACAGCTGCAGAAGAGCAGCACTGTAACACTGCTTATACACGCTGGCAGCACGTCCAGCCACCCGAACGGCTCGGCATTGTTATTATTTAGAGGAATAAAAGACAAGCCCCTGGCTCAAGGTGAGCTGAAAGGAGGCTGCACCTCTGCTGTCGTGCCCTTACCTTGAGCTGCCTCCTCGCCATGTCGGTGGGCTGCTTGGCGTTGAACGGATACGCGACGCATCGCATGACGAAGACGTAGAGCTGCAGGCGCTTCTTCCTCTCCTCTTCCTCCCGCTGCAGCTTGTCGGCATCCTCCTTGTCGTGCTCGCTGGCGGCGGACGGGCTCGGGCTGCTGGGGCGGGCGCTGCTTCCCCGGCCCCCGGGCTGCAGCCGCTCCGAGCTCTCGCTGCCTCTGCTCGGCGACACGCGAGAACCTCCAGCCTGCGGCGCCAGCGTCTCTTTGCTTTCCTCCTCTACTATCCCGTCCGATTCCTCCTCGCTGGATGAGGGGTCCAACATCTTTGCTTCGATGCAGCACTCGAGTAAAAAGGGGGTGGAAAAAACACCACGCGGCTGAAAGGTAAAACCAGAGGAAGCGAGTTCGGCTTCTTGGTGAAGTAGTGCACTGAAGTGTGGAGCGCTGGAGAGAGAGAGAGAGAGAGAGAGAGAGAGAGAGGTTTACGTCCCAGCGAGGAAGCAGCGAACGCCGGATGAGCCAGACACCGCAATCTCTCCGCACGGCCAGAGAGACGATGCTGACGCGCCCTGCCGTGGCTGCGCTTGGCCAATCACGGCGCGCAGATGGGGAGGGAGTGGGGGTGGGGAGGGTGCCGGAGTGATGGGAGAGAGAGCGCGCGCGAGGCAGTGACGGGGGCGCGCAGGCGGGGCCGAGCGCAGCAGACCTCTCTCAATGAACACGAACGAGCGCCGACGGCCACTTCCTGCCGAGCAGCTGTCCGTGGTGCTGAACGCGCTCCAGGGTCGCCGCTGTTCGAAAGCCCGCTGTCTGAAGAGGGAAGGGTGTACTTACTTAAAGCGTCATTAAAGCAGCGTGTTCTCAGACCTACAGACTGAAATAAAGCCGGCCAGCAAAAGCATTGATTATTATCTCCTGGACATGAAAGCTAATGCTCTACTATGCAGCTGCCAACTGCGATTTGAAAAAAGCAAAAACAAAAAAACGAGGTCGACAATTTATTAAAGGCCCATATAAATGTATTTCCGTCACGCACTGTTTATTCTAAGGGCAGGTGGAAATCAGTGAACAAGGTCATGCGTTCAAATCACACCGATATGGCGCTGTTACACCTGTTCATGCACCGCAACCCAATACAAGGAATGAAGTTCCACGTTTTCCCTGTAGGGGAAGATACGTTTCATAGCACACAAGGCAATACTGTATAGTATACTGTCTGCCTCGGTGGCAAAAGTGCCATTTCTAAAGGTCATTCTGAGGTCAGACTGTGTGGCAGCCAGCTAGAATAGAATTCTGTCCAAATGATATACCTCTATAGGAGGAAGACACACACAGGGCTAGCACACAGAATCACTTCAATTTCCCAAAGGTGGGTCATGATTTTAATGGCGATCACTTTTGGAAAACCTAAAAATTTGTGAAATTAATTAAAATGAATTAAAATTTCCATCTAAAAATCAGGCCAAGCTACAACCTTCTACAATCTCAGTGTGCTTTTTTGGTCTTCCTTCTCCACATATGGTGTCTCATCTGCTCCCCTTCCAATTCTCTCTCTCTCTCTCTCTCTCTCTCTCTCTCTCTCACACACACACACACACACACACACATGCACGAACAACATGCCAGGTTATTAATAATGATCTGAGCATAAATGCCAATACACATAATTTATTACCATGACATCAGGACAAACTCTCTCTTAAATCTACGACACACTCAATGTCTCTTGGCAAGATATTTTATCCAGTAAATCTGCCAAACAGTGTGGAAATTGCATCTATATAGTAGGCTTTGTGAAACTATAATAATCAACAAACACTTTTTCATTGTTTATAGCTATTTGGTCACTGGTTTAAAAAAACAACTAAAACAACAATGTGACTACAGCATCATGATTTTTTAAATTGTTGCCACTGATAGTTTTGATTTGCAGGTTGACAAGAAGAGAGGGAACTCTAATATTGTATCCTATTACACACACACACACACATGAACGCACACATGCACGCACGCTCTCACACTCTCACATATATATATATATATATATATGTGTGTGTGTGTGTGTGTGTGTGTATGTAAGTGTGTATGTAAATGTATATATACATGTATATGTATGTATGCAATATACAAAAACTTTTAACAGCAACACACTTTCATGACACAATTTTCAGTATGCTCTAAACCACATTTTGTTCATTGAGTACCAACTCTACATTTCAAAATGCTAAAACCTTTTCAACATATAATACCTTTTTATAATGTGGCAAGCCTGACTCAATATGAGATCATTCTTTTAAAACACTAGCATATGTTTTCCATCCAAGAGGAACATAATTAATCTAGCACGGCAACTTTTAACATACTAAGAGCTGATGGCATTAGAGAAAGAAGATGATATGAATCCATGATTTTTTTAATTCAGTTTCCTTTTACAGTAAACCACTCTATATTCATTTGCTTTGGAGTTGAATGTGTACATTTCTGGCAACATCCTATCTAAAAGTGAATGAGTCATCATTACTTTATGGAATACTCAGTGGAAAAAGTAATAAGTGACAGAATTGCTGCAATATAAAGCATTATGAGCAACATACCAGAGTGATCAACAAAAGAATCAAACATACATGGCCCTTGGTTACAAATGTGCAGAAATAAAACACACAAGTGCCATAAAAATGCACTGAAGGAGAAAAAACACAAAAATGCACAGTCTTGTTCTTAATCTAGACGATCTTCAGCATTTGGCCACATGTTCTTGTCCACATCACGTTTTGTGTTGTCTCTTGCTATGCACCTTAGACAGAAATACTTGGCATGCCTTGTTCATTCCTGGCAGCCTTCAACAAAGATGTCTCTGCAGCCAGCATCAATTTCACCCAGGAGGGACCTCTGGTCATGTGGTCAATAATCATACACTTTCCACCTCCAGGCAGAAAAATATTCTCAGTGGGGTTAAGGAAAGTTGAGTAGGGGGGAGAAAAAAGGAAAACATTCTTAGATGGACTGCAAACCAGTTTTTGAATACATATGAATGGTGGAACGCTACATTGTCCCATGAGATCACAAATGTTTCCTTCCACCTGTTTCCTGTCTGCTTCTGGCACCAGTTGTTGGAGGAGGTCATCTAAAACAAAAGAAGGCACTCAGTTTTGGAAGAACCAATCTTTCTGCATTTCTGTAGGTCCAATCCAGTACACCAGATTGCAGCACACATTGTGGTATTTGCTCCTCTCTGACCCTAACATTAATAGTGGCCCTTTTCCCAATGATGTTTCTTGCCCACTGACTTATTCTTACCGTTACATCTACATACTTGATTTAACTTGGGGTCTGATTAGCCTCCAATTCCATGACCCTCTGAAAGAACTGAACACAGTATGTGTAAATGCTTTCCAGTATGTCCTACTGTGTGTATTGTAACCCATGTTTACATGTAGCATAGTATAAAACTACGTATGCAATAAAACATAACAGGTGTTTTGGATAGACACCATACCTGGACATATTGGTGTCAGAGTTTCACACTCTTCCATTTAACCTCCTAAGGCCCCACTGTCCTCATATGAGGACATCACATTTTCTCCCAACTATATTGTGCATATCTCCTTG
>JAQMCW010000035.1:11625762-11636846 GCA_030068335.1 Chrysichthys cranchii | reverse complement strand
AAAGAAAAAAAAAAAAAAAAAAAAAAAAACAACGGGGGGGGGGGACGCGAAGGGCAGGTTCTTGTAAACTATCCACAAAGTAACACAATGTTCCGGCTGCGCTGTAGCTCGCTGTGATGAGAACACTGTGTCCTAGTAGACACCGTGACCCGTAACCCGTTCTGTGCCGAATCGACCAGGGAACAGTGTGTGTAGTGTACAGAGCTGCACACGCTCCACATCCACATAATGGGCTACAACCAACACGGGGACATCAAATGACCAGGTTTATTAATATTACAGCTCAACGCGTACTTCCTTTCTAAACTGCTATGGCGTTTCTCTTCCTGCTGCTGAGTGAGACATTATTTACAGCTTACCTTAAACCTTAACCTGCACTGTCAGCAAAGGTCTGTTTTTTTACTCCTCTCGCGATCAAAAAGAGAAAAGCAAAAAAAAAAAAAAAAAAAACCTGGAACATCTGGAAATAAACTCATTTACGTAGAAAGGCTAATTATAATTAACTCTAGACGACAAAATGATAATTGTCCAGCTTTGGAGAAGAAGGAAAAGAAAAACACGAAAGGGAAAGGAAGGAAAACAACGTGTGTTGTGAAAGTAAAGTGGAAAGGCTTTAGAGAAAATAATCATATTTCTGTGGGGGGGTGAGCCATTGTGAAAAATACAGTCTTCCCAGCACGGACAGACGTGTCGAAGCCTTGGTTCAGGACACCACACAGCATGTCAATTCTTGAAAAATGAGCACTCTTGGTTTAGTAGGGTTAACAACTGCCAGTCTTTGTGTACCCTCGAAGCATAACTCAGTTGATGTAGCCCTGGGGATTAGAACCAAAATAACACACTGTTACTCCTGCGTTTCCAACATGTCCTTTTGCTGTTCTGCAACAGAAGACATGATGTTCCCCTCTTCGGTCCTGCTGAAAACAAAAGCCTGTCTGCTAATCAGATCTCAAGACTGAGGGCTTTTTCAGTGTAATCAACTAAAAGTGTGGTATTGACCATTTGTCAAGTCATTACAAGTGTGTCCCAGCCTCCTGTTTTCTTAAATGACTCACTTAAATGTGGACTAGGGGCTTTGGTGGTGTGCTGCTGACTGACTGAAAACAGTTTGATAGCATTTTGGTGTATCAAGTTGCAAAAATATAAGTCTATTTATTTGAGTTCTGATAATACCCAACCTTCCAGAGGGTGATCTTTGAGGAAGGCAAAAATGCTATTTTTGCATGGGGCAAGATGTTCATTAAAGTTGGCACAAGAAGCAAACAATAAGCAGGAGGTTATTCAAGGATACCACTCTTACAGCTCTCTACACAATCATGAGGAAACGGGCCCTTTTCTCGACACAGATATTCTATTCTAATACACGTACTTTTTTTTTTACATACATTTACATACTTTTTTAAGCGTACATTTCAGATAGCCTTCGAGTTAACAGATCATTGAGTGTTTGATATGACTGACAGTTCCACAACAAAGGATATGTGTGTGTATATATAGGGATAAATGTGAATATGATCACACTACACCTGCAGACATAGTCAGTTAATCGAGCACTGTGAACACTAAATCTGTGAACATCTTCACATCTGTCACAAGTACCACACCCTTTCTCAAACACTGTTGTTTCAAGAATTATCCTTTGCTAACTACCAACTGGTACTGGTTTAGGCAAAAGGTATTCTTAGACCCTGGTCTATATAAGTTTTCCATAGAAACTATAAAGCATGTCTGTAAATCACACAGCATAAGAAAATTTGCCAAATTCTGTGCATAAAAAATGAGAATGTAGTTATACTGAAATTCAGCCATTCAGTAGTGGCATCAGTGCATAATTAAGATGTAGTAGTGATAATAACATAGTACATGATTTTATTCACTGTTTGTTATCACATATTGTACTACTACGGACAAAATCATCATTGGTTTAGAGAACTTTCAGGATTGTTTTGAGTTTGAGGATTCATTTCTTAATAAATAATTAAATTAAATTAATTTCTAGATAAATAATATATATGCAATTATATATCACAGGCCTACAGGTTTTAGTGCCCATATTTTTCAGCCACAGTATGCATGTTTGGATTAACAACATGACAAAATTCATCTTAACTAATTTTAAAAATTGTTCAACCTGAAAATAAGTAATTGCAAATAAGACTATGTATTAAAAAGACAGACATAGTACTATGATTTGGTAATACTGATTGAAATATGTAGTGTATGCTTGTGCAATACACTACATATGTTTTCTAAATATGTACACATCTATGATGTAATTATGATGCATGCAAGTTGTATTTTGATATTAAAATGTCATCCTAGGAAGAGATGTTTTTTAGCAGGGTTGCAGTGATGATATAAAGTATTCTATGAAGCATATTAATATTGTACGCCACAGAGCAAGCAAATAAAATATTTTGAAAACAAGGTGTTTAATAGTTTTGTTGTGTTCCATTTCTAAACTTACATCTCAAAATGTTCCCTATTAGAACAGATCTCTAGAAAAAGATAGTCTCTCTATCTTGGCTCTGGATTGCTGTTTGCAATATTCCCCTTGCAATGAGGCCCTTGGCTGTGGCTGTCCAGAAGTTGTTTGATAGTCCTGTCCTAGAATGTGTACGACTTCATCCACATAACCTCTAGAGACTGTGCATTACTAGGATACCATAATAATAATTATGTAAATTATGTTCAAATTGGCACAATGTACAGATACAGCAGAAAGTTTGTGTGGGCTGTGCATAATTTGGTCCACTGACAGGAGTTGTAGGTAAATAAAGAGAGCTAAACATTGACTCCAATTCATGTATCGTTTTTACCTGAATTTACAGCGGCCCATTAAAATGAGTTCTCAGCGTCTCAATATTCAATATCTGTGAAATAACAATTGGTGACAGACTGGCCTAAACAACCAGACCCCCCCCCGTGTGTGTGTGTGTGTGTGTGTGTGTGTGTGTGTGTTTGTGTGTGTGTGTGTGTGCATGCGTGTGTGTGTAATGGACAGGAGGGTGAGTTCACATAAGGTTACACAGTCATCAGGAAGTGAAATATAACAGAATGTGCAGTGCTAATCTGTTTGAAAAACACATGCTGTACTGCCTGCGGTTAAACTTATCCGTACACTACTAAGACTGGGGGGACATTTCACTTCAGCTGAAATAGCAGTTTACATAATACCTGAATGATATATTGGTTACGTCTCAGAGACAGCCTATAATGAGAATATTTAAACTTTCTTCCTCTCACTCACACATGCGTGTGCACACACACACACACACACACACACACACACACCTTCTTAACAATGTGTCAAGTGTATTAATTATGCTGTATTAAGTATCAGCATCTATAAGCTTATTCCTTTATATTTTTTTGTCAGAATCCTCTGTCCTTTTTTGCTCTAAGGGTTAAATGAATTCTTCCAAGAGAAATTCATTAAAATTACAGTCGATTTATATAAAGTGGGGAGTTCTCGGTTCCCACTATCCACTGCCCTTCACAGTTTTGCATTCCCTCTTCACAAAGCACCTCATTCAACTCATCAACTGATTAGCTAGCTGTTTGTGTGTTAGTTGTTATGTGAGCAAAGAAAACTCTAAACTGGGCAGAGCAGTGAGTTCCCAGTAGTGGAACTGAATGCACTTTCTTATCGACATGGATGTCACGCTGATGTCAGGCATATATTTTATTATTTATTTGAGTCTTTTTTTTTTTTTTTTTAACAATTCTAGTTGTAAAATAATATTAACAACAACAACAACAACAACTATAATATATTTATTATTAGGTATCTACCTAGTGTGGGGTTAACCATCACTACTAATCAGTTAGAATACTTCTTTTTTTTCCAATTTGAAGAAGTAGTCAAAAATGTCTACATGATACATAATGAAAATGCAGTCAAGGGCCTGCAGGTTTCAGTGTTCCTGTTTCTTCCTACACCAGATTCAGCTCTGAATTAAAGCCATTTGAGGCCAGTATATATTCCATAACAGATAATACTTAACAGATTTGAAGAAGTTTAAACTATGATGAAAATGAGTAAATAAGTATCTCTAGCAAGTAAACAGAGCAAAGCAGGTAAATAAAGTAGCAAAGTAGTGTTAAATAACTAAGCAATGTAAGTAAATAAAATAAGTAAATAATTTAAGCAGGTAACTAAATAAAGTAAATAAGTAAGCACAGATAGGTATTAGCATGAGAACGACACAGTATCGCCATTTATTAAAAGTGATTTTAACATCTATAGACAGCGGTACCATCGTCGTATCATTAATGGTCCCTTGCTGCTGTTCCAAAGACCGGAAATACCGCTGTCTTTAGACGTCAAAGGCCTTGTAGGGCTGAACAACCAGAATGCCCGGATGAGACGGCTGTATCTGATTTGTCGGACCCCCGCGTTGTTTTAATGTATATGTAGTTCACGAAGCCAAACAGGCCACCATAAAGGACTACAAGTCGAATCTTTGCATTTTGGAACAATATTAAATGTTTAATCTAGCGATACACAGGCCAAATGAAAAACACTTCCGCTCCTAACAGGAAGCTCAATCATTCAGACCATGGGAAATTTACTTCCTACACAAAATCGACTTGTTATATATAGGAATAGTGCAAAAATGTAAGCAAATAAAATAAAATAAAGAAAAGCTAGTGAGTATCAAACCATTTTTAATATTATGTGGAGTGTGGACACAAATCACAGCTAAAGGTTGCCCTGTGTGTTGTAGGCAGGCAGGTAAATTAAAAAAATCGTCTTTGTCGTCTGCCGCTTAATCCCGTTCAGGGTCGTGGGAGGGAAGCTGGCACCAATCCCAGCTTACATCGGGCGAGAGGCAGAACACACCCTGGGCGGGTCACCAATCCACCACAGGGCGACACACAGAGACACACAACCTTTCACACTCACATTCACACCTACGGGCAATTTAGAGCAGCCAATTAGCCTAATCCACACTGTGCATGTCTTTAGACTGTGGGAGGAAACCAGAGTACCCAAAAGAAACCCACGCAAACACAGGGAGAACATGCAAACTCCACATAGAAAGGTACCTGTGCCGAACCCAGGGCTCAAACCCAGGACCTTCTCACCGTGAGGCGACAGTGCTAACCACTCAGCCACCGTGCCGCCATAATCAAATTATTATTATTTTTTTTAAAAATTAGGGGGAAAAAATGTAGGATAATTATTCTGAATACAACTGGGTTTTCAAAAACATTTGGGCGTAATATTCACACGGAGCCTTACCTTTCCGTGAGCTAGTGATCTGTCTAACTGACACCTTTCTAGTCATGTGTTTAAAATGTTGATTAGCTGATCTACTGGATCACTCTGTGCTTCTGTGGATGGTCCAGCATGCATAAAAATGTTCACTTCCTCAAACTGTCTCACTTTCTTCAGTGGATATAATCTCACCTGGACACTATGTACATGTCTTAAGAACTCCTGGTGTAAGTCTAAAGACTGTGATGATCCTAATGAACACCCTTTCCACATGTACTGCATTACAGTAAAGCAGGAGATGCCTAACGACAGTAATGCCACAACTCTGAGCAGTCAAAGAGGTTATTACTCGAAGCTTTTTCGCACAGTGCTCACAAGTGACATCTAGTGGACAAAAAGTTATGCTTGACTGTGCTTAGTGATTTTCCCAATGAGATTATTACTACAGTATAACTTTATATACAGAGAGTAAAAAATCACTAAAGGACTCGTAACGTTTTCAATGTGCAGACTTTGTCTTTGGAAACATAAATAGTTTTTTTTCTTTTCAGATATCTAATGTTCATAATATATGTTACATTTATAATCTCCTCTAACCTGCACAAACTTTATGAGTTTGTTTTCCTTAAAAGTCATTTATCAAAACAATGTTAAGCTGAAAATGGGAGTTTGGTCTTTTTTATCTATCTATCTATCTATCTATCTATCTATCTATCTATCTATCTATCTATCTATCTATCTGTTTATTTGTTTGTTTGTTTGCTTATTTTGTGACCAGTTCTCTGCCTAAGGGTCATCCAGTTCCTTCCTTGACCTCAAAAGCAAAACTACCCAAACTACTAGTATAACCAACCAATGCCTAGTATATTTCTTTAATGTCTGTAAACAACTGTAGTTAGCTAATTGACATCTTGACTCATCTAAATTGCTGCTGAATTATATTTAAAGTATACTAAAATATAATGCAAATTATGGATTAAGTATGTTTGGAAAGAAGTGTAGGAAACAGAGGTGTGTGCGTTTTGTTTCTTTAAAATGTGTTTTCCTTTCTTGCTAAATAAAAGACTTGTCTGATGTCCTCTTTTCACATCCTCTTTTCTTCTAATTTTATGGTCTGCTTTGTAAAGTTTCTCATCCAGAAATATTCTTTGGATAATTATAACTGTAAAATCTAATTTGTAGTAAAACTGGTTTGCACCCTTTGCTTTTTCCAGTAAAACCTATCTTCACCCCAATTCTTCAGCATCATCTACAATAAACCCATAATACTGCAGCAACTAGGTGGCAGCAACAATGCACATTGTTTAGATTTTGTTTTTTACTGTTCCGCACAGGGCTGTTGTCAGGACTACCACTGTCAAGTCAAAGACAAGTCCAAGACAAGGACTAGCTGAGACTGAGTTAAGACAATGTCTTAAGGGGGATGAGGTCAAGACAAAAACAAACATTAGTACATATAGTAGGCATGATTTATGAAAATGAACTTGGGCAATGCATATTTTGTGGAATAATAGCTAATCATGGTGCAAAAGTAGTTTACCTAGAAGTTTTCATGTAACATAAAGACCCAAAGCCTCACTTTCAATTGTATGAGGGTTTGTAGGGGGAAAGTTGTATGATTGAAGCTCTGTGGCTTGAAATGAGAAATGTAATGATTGTCATAAAATTAGAGTTAGATAACAAAAATAGCAGCAAACACAAAAGATGTTCTGAAACTAAACAGAAATGAAACTGTAAAAGCCAGGTTTTAAACATAAACGCTTCACACTGTTCACACATGAAAACTGGCCAGCACTTCTCATGCATCTGAAAGAACGTCATGGTTTACTCATAGCACAACGTGTCAACAGCACAGGAAGTTGAAAACCATGTTAACAGCAGAGGAGGAAGCTACATGTTGGGCAATAATTAGTTGATGCAGCAACACAAGAGCCTTTAACAACTACAGTCGTCACGTTGCACTAAGACATGCAGACGTGAACAGTTTCTTGATAAACATCTGTTGAAGTCATCCAGGGTAGGTTTCAGCATCGTTTTGCTTAAAGAGTTTTCAAGAACATATGTTTGCTGATAGAATATTAGAGTAGTTTCACGTGAAACTGTAGCTCAATGTCTGAAGTGTTTTGAGCATTTATGTTGATGTACTGAATGTCAAAGAAGACCTTAATCTGAGATGATGTCTGCTTTGATGTCAGCTATGATTTAGCATTAAGAAAGGTTTCGTGTATGTCACGTTGTTTTAAATATGATAAACATGTTGCTTTGAATGCATTCGCTTAGACAGGATCTTAAATTGGCATACTGCTTCATATCTGCCACCACAATGTGGGTACAATGTCATATGTCCAAAAATATAGTAGCAACAGTCATAGGTCTTTATGTACACTACCAATATCACTCTACTGTAACACCATGTCGATGAATTTCATGAATATTTGTTCATATTTATTAATTTATATGACATAATATAAATATTTTTTTGAGCATTTTAGACATTACTTCAGCTACAGATATTTCACTTTATCAGAATTTTATCTAGCAAAATAGAAATGCTTCAGACTAAGTATGAATCCCTGCATCAGGGGCCCTCCACACCACCCAACACCAACTCCCACTCACACTTTACATTTCTCCTTTTACTGCGTGCATTAGAAAAATGAGTCATAAACTTAACCTTTAACACTCATGGGGTTGCAGTTGAAGCCTAGTTTTATAATGCATTATTAAAAGCACCTCTGAGTAGGCACACTTACTTTTATGTGATTACAGGACAAAGTGTGAAGAATCATGTCAAGCAGAAAGCCTAAAAAGGGTCAGAAGTTAGGCTCCTCTCGGCGACTCAGACATCACAACAGGGAAATAGAAGAAAATGAAAATGAAGATAGATTCCCAGACCCTGGAAATCAGGAGCATGACAGTGAACAATGTCAACTGCACACAGTTTCTGAAAGCCCAGCATCTAATGAGCCTTCATTGCTTCATTCTGATCAGCCAGTTATAGCGTGCACAAACCCAAGCACTTCAGGCTTCGAACTTTCTCCTGACCCAGAGTCAGAGGATTTCAAGGATCTATTGACACGAGCAGAAGTAACAACTAAGAAAAGAAAAATGGGATCAACTCGCAAGGGCAACAGAAACTTTAAATTTGAAGGAAATTATGAGGATGAACAAGAGCACAGAGCACAGCTAAGTAAAGGTGTCAGCGATGAGCAAGAAGTGACTGTACAAGCATCCATAAAAGAGGATGAGGGCAAAGAAGACCAAACAAGTCTATCAGACCATGCACCCAGTCAGTCTTCAGAACACGAAAGCTCCATCCTACAAGGGAAACATTTGGCCCTTGGTACTATCGTGCATGATGAAGATGATCGCAAAAATGATGAACACCAGCATTTCGAAGCAGCCCTACAAAACAAACCCATGGACATCTCTTGTTCTGAACTCAACCAACTCAGGGATGCAGAATTCAGTCAAGATTTATTACATACCTCACTTGATTTGAGTATTGCCTCGCCAGCTGAATGTAATGTGTCACCACAGGAAATAGATGAATCTATTCAAATGATTCAAGATGACAAGGTGGATACAGTTACATGGGGAAATGTTAGTAATGAAGCAAGCACAGAAGATGAGAACATAATTGACCACGCCCTTAAGCATACGGATGACAATTTAATGATAACTAAGGAGAGCGTTCCCAAGTCTAAAAGTACAGAATTCAGAGAGGACTCTGACGAGTATAAGGAGGTAAGTGTGGCTGGGGATAGAACACACAATGATTCAGATGGAGGGGTGGCTGCAATAAACCTAAACCATGCAGTGGAGTCAGATAGAAATATCATTTCACCCCTAAAACTGAAAAATCAAGAAGTAGAAACATCTTCAGACCCATTCCTTTCATATGAAGTTAAATTCCAGTGTGACAGTGAAAGTAAGGGTTACAGAGAAGAATATGATCTTTCTGAGACCAGATGTTCGACAGGGGAAAGCCGTGCAGATGAGGACATAGGTAAAAAAGAGGCAGACATGCATTATGATGAAGAAGAAAAATATAGAGTGATAGGGACAGAGAGGGAGGTGGAAAATGATGGCATGCAATCTACAACTAATCGGTTGTTATTTTCTAAAGTAAGTTCAACAAATATGTTAGTTTTTGCCACTGAATCTGAACTAATTCCTGCTGAAACACTGTGTGGGGAAACAGAAACCAGGAGCCAGACATGCAACCTTCAACATGACAATCTAGGGGAATTTCCAACCCAATTGGAGATGCAGTCAACAGAAGGAGTTTGTTCTGATCAGATGCTTGAAAAAATAACTATAGATACATCTGAGTTTTTAGACACAGAACCTGGGGTTACTGAGGAGAAGAATAATGACATAAAAGAAGATATAAATGCTGGTTCCACAGAAAGATTTACACAGGAAGACTTTATTAAAGTGGATGATGAAAAGGAGCAGGAAATGGCATCTGTCATCACAAATGCTTTTACAAACCAGGCATCCATGGTAGTCAAAGAACATGTAATTGAGAGTCCTGTTCATGCTTATCCCACAAGTGACCCAGTGGAGCTCATTCTTGAAGCACAAGTCAAAGTGGACATGCAGGTGTTTAATGCCGTAGCTGTACCTGATCAGAAGCAAAACACATCTGAAGAATGTTTAGTAAATCCAACAAACAGAGAATCAGAAGCAGAGCAATTTGAAAGCACATCCCCAAACATTTACATACAGGAATCAAGACTGGGTCAGAATGAGACAAAACAGACAGATTCATCTCAAGGGAATCTTAGTGGACTCATCTCTGCAGGTGACCAGAAAGACAGTTTTAAAGCAATGCACGATACAAACCAGGTACAATCCATAAAAGAAAGTACACCAATCTCAGAGGATGGATTCAAATTCAGCTTCATTCCTGAAACATGCTATCCTCAGTCTTCAGAGTTACTGAATGTCACAGAACCTGAAGCAGAAAGCATAGACGGAAATATGTTTAAAAGTGTGGCTAAAAATGAGAAAGCAGACACTCCAGCAGAATATAATGAAACATCTCAGCACATCTCAACAGAGGTTGTCAACACAAATCAAGAATGTAGTGTACTTGACAGTCAGGATGAGGAAACGGTAATGGTAAAAAATATTTGCAGCGGGGTGGCCACCACACATCTTGTATTATCAGATGTCTGTGAACATCTGGTTGATAATGGAGTCCTCAAAATGCAAAGCAGAACAGAAGTAACTGAAAGCATAGCACAAAATGAACAAGCAATATGGGAGGGAGACAAGGACGATCAACACATATCAATAGTTCCTCATCAAAATACTTCTCTGGATGTGGAATTAGGACAGTCCAAATTATCAGATTGTAGTGAGTTTACAACTGTTACAATAAATACTGATGAGCTGATGACTTCTGCTGAGCCTCAGCCTTCAGCTGAAGTAGCTCAACTGCCAGAGGCAAACATCCCACCAGCAACCACTACTCCTATTCCAGAAGAAGCTCACATGCTGACAAGCACAAACAGTCACAGACGAAAAATGGGATCAACACACAGGACTCTGGGAGGAAAAGGAAAAGAAGACGATAAAGAAGAGGATATGTATGGAAAGGAGAATGATATGGATTTTACAGATACTTCTATATTACAAGGCCCAGAAAATAAACTTAGTAAGGAGAAGGATACAATGGAAGACTCTGCAAAATGCTCACAACATTATATGTATTCTAACTCTCAAACACTTTCATCCTCTCAAACTGCTATCGAACATCCATCACCTGCAACAGAGCATCCTGATTTCAAGGAAGATGATGGAAATAGTATAAGGACTGTGGAAAAGACAAATGCAGAAAACCACACTC
>JAQMCW010000035.1:11588775-11600126 GCA_030068335.1 Chrysichthys cranchii | reverse complement strand
TCTCATTGCATGGCAGAGCACAGTTTGTGAGGGATTGCACAATCCAAGGTGAGGCTCAGCTTGCTGCTGCCTCACCACGTGTCTCTTCCCCGTATTTGAACAGAAATGCGAAAATTCTGTGATTTTTAATAAAAAAAACAATCTAAATTGTGTAAGTCAAATGGAAAATCATCGAAGGAAGCAGTGCTCACCTGGCTTAAGGAGCAGCCAAAAAAACTTATCTGCAGGAATACAGAAGTTAATTGAATGATACAACAAATATGTTGTCTTGCATGGGGACTGTGTGGAAACGTGATATGTTCAATTTATCACAATTACTTCTATTAAAAGCCATTAAATGTATTTTGCCTTTACTTTATAATTCTCCCCTGAATTTACTCATAGAAGCTTCAAAGCACTTTCCTAAGTCACTCTGGATAAGATCGTCTGCCGAATTCCATAAATGTAAATGAGTGTATGACTGTAAGTGGCCCATAGTCTTTTAGATTAGAAATTGTATGTTTTTATTTATTTTATTTTTTTTGCATCGCTAGACATCAATCCTGGTATTTATGAGAACTTTGAGTATTAAAAATTTATTACACAAGTTCACATAATGTAAATTAGTGTGACACCTGGAACTACAAACTTGCTTATTACGTAGTGCATTTTCTGAAATTGCATTAATCAATGCATCAGTAAGTGGTAAGGAAAAAACAAGTGACTGAAAATTAACTGAATACAGGCCCACAACAAAAGAAATGAGTGACTCAGTGAGCATAGCTGAGAGAATAAGTGTCCAAATTCCACCCCACTTTGTCTGTATTTTTTGTCTATGAAGTGATACATGTGTTTCGACAAATATTATTGACATTGTAATATTTAGTCACATCATGACACAGATTTACTTTTATGCTTCTTATGTATTTCACAAAGTGGGAATTTTAGCTGAACACCTAC
Source organism: Chrysichthys cranchii (assembly GCA_030068335.1). Lineage (NCBI taxonomy): Eukaryota > Metazoa > Chordata > Actinopteri > Siluriformes > Claroteidae > Chrysichthys > Chrysichthys cranchii. The sequence continues at coordinate 11,599,187 of JAQMCW010000035.1, read as the reverse complement.
ACTATGCAATTACTGGCATTAGCACGTGTGAAGTCACCACCTGTATTCTGTGTGTAAGTTTTCAACAGGAGATAATCCACTCTCATATTACATAAATGGCCTTTGGAAAGAATGGTATCTCATAAAGACTGCTAAAGTCTGGCACATGTAAATAAATTCTAAATGTTAGACAGATTAATCAAATTTAGAAAGATCTTGTTTTAAAGGTTAAAACTACCACTTATAAAGAATGAGATTCATTTAATGTATAATTGAAGTTTTGAGTTTTTATAACAAAAAAGGTGCACAGTCATACTTCAGAATTGTTTTCTGTTGTTGTGTTTTGTCGTTAGGATGCACAAATTTCTGTCTAAAGGTCAGGGTTAGAAAGAGACTGGGATTTAATGTTTGTTGAAAACCTTCAGACATTGTTAAACACTGTCTTAAATGGTGGACAGACAGATAAAGATGCAGGTTAAATTTTTATAAATAACAACCAAAGCAGACAAATCAGGGGACTGGCAATTGTGAAGCACTGTGCAGGGTAATATTTAGGTGATTGATATACAGGTATTGAATAGATAAGGCACAAGAAAGGGAATCAATCATTAAAATGGAGATCAGACCAAATTGATGAAACAGGCAATGCAAAGGGGTTAGAAACATTTAGGCAAAATACTCCCAGGATCTGCTGAGAGGCCATCTTATGTAAAGGGAATGTGTTGTGAACAAGGGTCTGATTAGAATTCCAGAAATTGGGATATGGCTCTCCCTAGTGTCAGGGATATTCATGTAAGATACATTCAGGCAGCCTCATTGCCTCTGATGGCAAAAAGCATAAAGACGACTGGTTTGTGTGTGTTCCCTCCAAGGAGCTGTGCACCATTTGATGAAATTGATCATCACGGATGCCTCTCTCACCGATTAGAAAGCAGTATGGTGTCATGAAACTTAAAAGTGGTGTGGTATAGCATGAAAATTGCTCATATGGTCTCACACATGATTCGCTTCATTAAGAGCAACTCATTTGCCATATAGAAACAGTGCTGCCCAGGAGAGTGGCATCTGGAGCCACAGTTGGTATCCTAGATATGGGAGAAATTTGGCAAGGCACAGCTAGGTTTCTTTGCCAATGCAACAACAACTCCAGCTACAACTCCAGCTACAGTTTTCCCTGATGTTGTGGGACAGCCCACTATGCTGGGATGCATTGGCCCAAGACTGGACTCAAACCCAAGTTGAATTCAGCCACATGTCCATGTTCACATTTTGGGGCAGCATGATGACACATAGCTCTGTTCACTGTGGGATTTTTCTATGATGTTTTAATTTAAAAGACTTCCCTTTTATGTATTCTTCACCGTATTGACTGAACTCCTATCTGGCATTCTCAATTAGTTAAGATTTGTTGAAGTTTTGCCATCACAAGGTGAAACATGCTTTGCTGCACCATAGCCATCATGCAATTGCAGCAGAGTTCACTTTTGAAATGAGTAGCATCCAGTGCAGCAACGTGGACACGTACCCTAATTCTTCAGTTTAGGTCTATACGGGTACTACAAAAAGTTCTTGGCCTCACCCAGAAAACATCAGACGAGAAAAACTGTTCTTGCATAATTTTTTAACTTAATCTTCTTTAAATTCGGTGCGCTTTTACACCCATGTTCAAGCTTCACTATTCCTTTGCAGAAGAAAGTCACATATTGAGCCTCCAGATGCTCCTTAACAGCACAGATGACTTCACTGTTACTTTGAAAATGGCAACCACGCAAGTTTAATTTCAGTTTTAAGAAAACAGAAGTCAGTTGATGCCCGGTGAATGAGGTCCATGGGGCAACTGTTCAAAGTCACATTTTGCTGCTTCTGTCACTGCTACCTGTACTGTATGGAAGGGCACAATGTTCTGGAGCAACAATATGCCAGCTCTATGCTTTACTCTCATTTTCTTTGATTGTGACAAACATTTGAGTTTATTTAGATAGTGATGTAAGACTTTATAGTATACAGTCATGCCCCAAAATGTAAACTACTCCCCTTGGTTCTCGATGAGGCCGAGAACTTTCTGAAGTACTTTATATAGGTAAATTCTAATCATGTGTATCAGGTTAACAGGTTAGTTCTTCAACCTAAAATATGTTGCCTATACAATTGTTTCTTTGTCTTTGACTTTGTCACAACATTTGTTTATGTGTAGAGAACTAATAAAGGTTCAACTTCTAAGTATCATTTCACTTGCTAGCTAAAGCTCCCTTATAACACAGCAGGCAAATCTGGAAGAGCGAAAGATAACACATGCATCTTTGCCCAGGACACAAAGTCAACCACTGCATCAACTTACTTCTTCTATATATTAGATCAGCTATATGCACTTTACATACTTTATATCCACTTTAATTTCTATACATGAGCTAACATTTGTACATTACATTACATTACATTACAGTACAGTCATTTGGCAGACGCTCTTATCCAGAGCGACTTACATTTATCTCATTTTATACAACTGAGCAGTTGCGGGTTAAGGGCCTTGCTCAAGGGCCCAGCAGTGGTGCTTGGATTTGAACTCCCAACCTTCTGATCAGTAGGCCAACGTCTTAACCCCCTGAGCTACCCCCTGCTCGTATGTATGAAATTCACTGATGTGACTGGCAGCAAGAGAGAGGTCATCTTCACCTGAAAGCATGAACTACCAATAACTGATATCTATGACAATGCTGGGATTGTTTTCAAGCGAATTCAGTTGTTCCACACTAAACCTAATTGTATAGCATGGGTGCAGGTGTGTGGTGGATGTTTCAACATGTTTTGGCATCACAAGCCTCCAATATCTCCTAAGGAATAAGTCTTAAAGTGCCACCAACCTCTCACGCACATTGTCACGAGGCGGTACACAGCGGCATAGCAGTTTTCCTTGAACTTTAGCCTGGATGTGTAGATGGACAGAGAGACTTAAGTTCACGTTTTGATGCCAGTTTAGACGGCAAAGGAGTAGATGTTAAGCTACGTACGTACAGTTAAGCTACGTATTATGTCAAACCACACAAAGCTGCTCTCCCTCCCTTACACACACACACACACACACACACACACACACACACAGAGAGAGAGAGAGAGAGAGAGAGAGAGAGAGAGAGAGATCCTGCTTCACTTGTTATATGTGCGATTAAGTAATAACTAGCATCATGGCCTCACACAGGCAGAACAACACCACATCTGAGCAGCAAAAGGTAGGTAAATTTAAATATAAAATCTTAAGAGCATAAACACAAGTTGAATCTATTTCTAATGTTTAATTATACAGTGTTGGTCTAACAATGACAGCGTTACTACAGTTTCAATCAAATAACTCACTGTTCAATTAAGTGTTGAAGTAAAGTATAATTCTTAGTATTGAATTAACACATAGTTTTTAAAATCTGTAACGTTAAAAGAACCCTTACAGTACTGAATGTGCACTTCTACACAATTGAATTTCAACCCACGAACGTAATGTGTGGATACAAAACCTGTTTTCATGAAATATTTCATAATTCTGGGTTCAATAGGATTTGTATGCACTAATTCAACACTGAGGATTATTCAGTGGGGGTGGGGGGAATACAGGTTAGGGCTTCCCTTTGCTCTCAAAACAGCCTCAATTGGTTACACAAAATGTTGGAAACATTTCTTTGAGATTATGGTCCATGTTGACATGATTTTTACACTTAGTTCCTGCAGATTTTTCAGGTGTACTATCTGGTGTACATCTGAAAGGTGTTCTGTTGGATTCAAGTCAGTGACTGGGAAGGCCACTAAAGACCACTGAACCCATTGTCGTGTGCATGAAACCAGTTTGAGACATTAATTTTGCATTATCATGCTGGAAGTAGCCATTAGAAGATGGGTAGACACATGAATGAGATCACATTTTGTTTCCCATTCTGATGCTTAACGTGAATGTGCTTTGCACTTCTACCACATCTCATCCAACATTTAATACATGGGGCAAAGATGCTATTAGAAAAATATAACAGTCCAATTATTAGTGTATTTGCTCATAAATAAATTAGCATAATTTGGTACTACTGGAGAGCCATTTATACAAACTTAATTGTAAACAGAATAAATGGCATGTCTTCACTGGATGAAATAGGACATTATGTATGCAACGGGAACAAGTAATTGCTATTTTTAATTAGTAACGAAAAGTGATTAAACCAAAAAAACATTTAATTCTGTAAAAGGGTTCTCTGAAATGCTGCAATTTACAGGTAAAGTAGAAGTTTGTTAACTCAGTCTCCTTAATCTGGCCAAATTTTCTAAGCAACGTCACACTTTATCTACTGTCTTGCTATACAAAGAGAAAAATACTTTCTTGATTCCTAATGGGTGATCTTCAGCATGTGGGCCAAAGGCAGGAATCTTTAATCCAAGAGTGTTATTTGTCCATATAGATGATTATAAACATTGCATATCTTTCTGAGGTTATTCTGTGGTGAATAATGTGGGAGGAAAAGTGACTTCAACTTTGGATGGACTAAAAGCCAGTGTGTGACTGCATAAGGATTGTAAAATGTCTTGTCCCATGCAAATTACTTGAATTATTTGGCCTGTTTCTTAGTTACCCATTTTCATCCCTCAGATTTAAGCCTTCTGTATCATTTTTACCATGAATTAAGCACTTTGTACTGTATGATCTGATTTAAAAGGTAATTCTTAATTACTTTTGCAAAGCCATAAATTTTATTTGTGCTTTGCAAAGCATTGTGGTAATCCTTCAGTTTATGCTGTTTTCTTGCAGGGCAATGCTCGAACTCTGGTCTTGATGGTAACATCTGCTGCAGTTGGGGGAACGTTACAATATGGATACAACCTCGCCATTACGAATGCACCCACTGTTGTAAGTACCTACCTTTTTTACAGTTACCTCTGTTTGCTCATGATTATCTTGCTATTTTTTATGATTGTCTTTAATTCTGAATTGGAAAATGTCCGTCTGTTCTTATTCACTGTTACTCATACTGCTGTGTATTCTCTGTCCTTGCAGTATATTCAGAACTTTGTTAATGAGACGGTTCATAAGCGTTGGGGGATAACATTAGATGTGTATCAGGTTACATTGATCTGGACAATCATTGTGTCAGTCTTCTCATTGGGTGGCCTTACAGGAGCTCTGTTGGCCGGGCCCATGTCCATTCATTTTGGGAGGTACAACTTTTGCTGTAAGATTTTGGTATACTTGTATATTTGTGTTACTTGTACTGTGTCCATATTTTTGCACTGTTTTTTACAATATGCACTTGCTCTGTTCATATTACCTACACTGTTATATGTTGTTCTTCTACGTACACCAATTCTGCTAAGTCAAATTCCTAATACATGCAAGTGTACTTGGTTTATAAAGTAATTCTGGTTTTAAGACCATCCTCCACACTTCTGGGAAGGCTTTACAGTAGATTTTGAAAAGTGGCCATGGGGATTTGTGCCATTTTACCCAAAAGAGCGTTAGTGAGGTTAGGAACAGATGTTTGGGCAAAACATTCAAATTTCAGTTAGTAAGTTAAGGTCAGGGCTGTGTGCAGGCCATGCAAGTTTTTCCATACCAACCTTGGCAAAGCATGTCTTTATAGACCTCACTTTGTGCACATGGGCACTGACATGCTAGAACAGGTTTGTGCCTTTTATTCCAGTAAAGGGAAATCTTAATGGTAGAACCCTTAATCATATTCTAAACAATTTTGTGCTTCCAACATTGTGGCAACAGTTTGACGAAGACCCCGATATATGTAAAATTCTCCAAATCTGCCTACTTCTAGCTATATAGGTATCTTTGTTATCTAGCAAGCTACGTGATTATTATTGTTATTGTTAATGACATTTATATAATACACAATTTTCTGACTGTTATTTATGTATTTTTTATTATTGTATTGCCCTCAAGGAAGAAAACAATGCTGCTGAACAATATTTTTCTAATGTCTGGTTCACTGCTGGCTGTGACAAGCAGGAAAGCGCAATCTTTTGAGATGATCATCATCTCCAGATATCTGGTTGGCATCAACGTGGGTGTGTAGGCTGCTGAAGTTTGCTAAACTTTTTAGCTAAATTCCATGTATACATACCTCTCTGGATATGTGTTTTCATTATATTTAGATCTGAATTATTTCCTTTCCACTGTGATGTGAAATACTCAAACATTGACTATAGTGAAACACTGACTATTAAACAACTGCTCTGGTTGCAGGGGTCAGTATGAATGTACAGCCAATGTATTTTGGTGAAAGTGCACCAAAAGACTTACGTGGTGCTGTTGCCCTATCCTCTTCTGTCTTCACTGCTTTTGGGGTGGTGTTAGGACAAGTGGTAGGTCTGAAGTAAGTCCAGAAAACACTTATATAATTAAAATTTACAGCAAAATATTTGGGTCCAGATAGACTTATATAAAACATTACATGTGACGAGTCAGTACCAATATCATCACACACTGTTGAAACCTATTATAGGCACAGCAACATGTGATGTAAAAACATAAAATATTGGTTTCACATGGGCTGTAATATGGATTATTTTATGTATAGTAATTATGGTAGCATTTTGTGTATGTCATGGTGACATTTTTAATACTCAGGCACTTGATATATGTCTGAGCACTGTCTTAGCAGTGTCCAGTAAGCTGATCCACAGGTTTATAATCTCACCATTCATTTTATTGTAAGGCAGGCCCATTTTGTGTGTGTGTGTGTGTGTGTGTGTGTGTGTACAGGGAAGTGTTGGGTTGTGAATCATGTTGGGAGTACTTGCTAGCCAGTAATGCTGTGCCAGGTTTCATTCAGCTCCTCACACTACCCTGGTTCCCAGAGAGCCCTCGGTACCTTCTCATTGATCGTGGCGACAAGGATGCCTGCGTAAAGGGTAACACAAACTATATTTTTATACTTACATTAAACAATTATATTATACTTTAGAATATATTATAACTGTTTATTGTAATTTTTCTGTATCACAGTTATACAATATGGTTGGTTCTGTTGCAGCTACATATGTGACGTTTTATATGTTCAGATTTAAGGGCTGAAAGCATGATGTGGGCTATGGATAGATTGAGTTCTATAGGCTGGAACTGAGGCCATATAGCAGAACATTGATAAATGATACACTGATATCCTGAAAATTTGTAACCCATTACATGCACTCCGCATGTACAGTGCTTGTTACATAAAGCATAAAAGTTTTTTCAGGAATTTCACTTTCACCAGGCTCTGTCAATGACTGAAAAAAATCTCACTGTTTGATTTACACTGTTAATATTCAACCTTTTTTCCCTTAAAGTGGATGTTGAAAAGAAGAGCTATATAAGCAGGAATTTTCAGCTTCAAATGGAAAATCATCATGCTGTCTATAAATAATACAGTTGAAATTCAGGTGCTCATGAAAACTTTTCTTTTTTTTTACCTGTTCATAGAAGGGTTTTTCATCTGTGTGCATGCTATATGTGTTTGGTAGCACTGCAGCAGTTGCGAGGCTGTGAGGTGCAGAAAGAGGAGTTAGATGAAATGCTGCAAGAGCAGGCCGAATCTGAAGGCAGGCGAGCTCAGCGGCCCTGGGACCTCTTCAGTGACCGTACTGTTCGCTGGCAACTTGTCTCAGTTGCTGTCATAAGCAGCGCCATGCAGTTATGCGGTAATGACTCAGTGAGTGAGGCTGCCCCTCAGACTGATTCTCACTTATTCATTCATCTTTAGTGATTGCTTTATCCTGGTTATAGTGAAACCAGACTCAATCCTCGAAACAGTGGGCATGAAACAGGAACACACACTGGATGGGATGACAAGCCATTACTCAGGTTCATTACCTCACTTGTAATTGAATTGCACTGCAAATTGGTGTTAGATCTGGAACTAAGTGTCTTGCTGAAAGTGAGTCATCTGAAATAAACAGAGTAACCCAATGCATCAGTGGGTGGTAAGGGCATAATCCAATAACTGAAAACTAACTGAGAAAAGTAACAAGTGTCTGGGTGAGCAATGCTGGGAGAATAAGTGGCCAGATTGCTTTCTCCCGTAATCTTTTTGTCTGTATGATTGAAATTTTGTCCAAGATGCCATGTATGTCTTTCAACATTCATTCTCTCATTACACAGATTTACTTCTATGCTTCTTACATATTTCAAGAAGCGGGAATATCAGTTGAACACATCCAATATGTGACCATTGGCACTGGTACATGTGAATTTACAGCCTGTATTTTGTGTGTAAGTGTTCATCAGGACCTAACCTGCTCTCAAGTTATATTAATGTCATTTGGTAAGAGAGGTATGGAATGTGTAATTTAATTCATTACAGCTGTAGACAGAGCAAGATACGTTTTGAGGTCTTATTATGGGTGGTATATAGACTGCCACAGTTAAAAATCACCCATTATAATAAGTGACACTAATGTAATGTTTCTATAAAGTTTAGAATTTTCATGACTGATGTAGAAAAAGATCACCGTGGTTCTTCCCTGCTCTCTGTGTGTTTGTGTGTGTGTGTTGTGTGTTAATGTTTAGAATCTGTTGATAGAACGAAAGGGCAGAAGGCTGCTTTTGATGGGAGGTTATGCGCTCATGACTGGCTGGGCTATAGTCTTCACTGTGGCTCTTTCATATCAGGTATGCATTATTTAAATTTAATGAATACTGCACACTGTTAAACAAAAGCGACACACACACACACACACACACACACACACACACACACACATTATCTGGATCTCTGTCATGATTTTCATCACTTGCAGCTAGAATTGGATTCATTTATCTGTGACTTAAGACTCATCGTGGACCAAAAAACAATTCCTGATTTTTGTTTCCTCTTCAAAGGTTTGTTTCCTAAGCGTTAAATAATGTAACTCAAAACTGTTATAAACTATTGCAATTCATTAATGTATCCACAGTCTATCTGGTTTTATATGAAGTCTTCTATAGTAGAACCTTCACAATCAACTTCTGGACAAACTTTAAAATTTTCTTGGATTTGAATGAGCAAGTGACTGCTCTAAAACACTGAATACACAGTTGAATGGTGTGTATTTAAAAGCACATAACACTAAGAAAGCAAGAGGGAAACACAGTCTACGTAAAAGACAACTTTGATGAAGTCAATTCATGATCAACAGAGCGAGATGCCAATGAACTGGAGGTGCTGTTTCACCATTTAACAATCAGCATTTTGGTGCTATTGTTTTCTAGCATGTAGTACACTGGATGCCTTACCTGAGCATGGTCTGTGTGTTCACCTATATCCTCAGTTTTGGGATCGGACCAGGTGAGTTGAACTGCGCTACTGCTTGATTAACTGAACCAGTCTGGGAAAATCCATTGGCTGTCACTGTGGCTGAATTATGGCAATGAGCCAAAAAAGAAATCAGTTTTTCTTTAAAATTTGGTTTTTATTCTTATCACAGTTTTCAACACCTCACCTTTAAGAAACCAATGAAAATGAAACAGAAATGTTTTTATTCATTTCTTGACCTCACCTAGGCTGTAAGGATCATTTTATGTAAGGAGCCAGGTTTTTATTAATGCAGTGGAAAAAGCACTCTATAGTCTATAGTCAATAGATATCTCAAACTTGATTAACTAAGTGGAATTTCAGCCTTTGATCCAGTTACTGGATATTTATGAGCTGTAATAAAACAGACATAAGCTGAATCAGTTTGGTTTCTAACCAGAATCCAGTTGTCAAAATGTCTGAAATGGAACTTGGACAATATTTTCCTTGTCACTTTTGTAAACCAGATTTTTAAATGCTGTAAATGTGATTGGGATGTGTGCAAATGAGAAAAAAAAAGCACATTTCCATTCAGAAAAATCTGTAGTATTAGAACTATAAATAAAAGAATCTGTCAAAATTTCATCACATAGAAGGTTTTCTAGACTGCCCATATTTAATACAGTTAAAAACAACTTTTGTTGCAAGCAGTCTTCAACCACAGGCATTAAACAGATTGATGGAAATTATACACTGACATTTCTATTGTCTTTCCATTTGTAGAAAGTTACAACATTCAGATGCTTTATAATACTTTTCTCCACAGCAGGGGTGACTGGAATTCTTCCTACTGAGATTTTTAACCAGGCAGCTCGTCCTGCTGCTTACATGATCGCTGGTTCTCTAATGTGGCTTAATCTCTTCATTATTGGAATGATATTCCCATTCATTGTGGTGAGTGCACAAATTCTCAAATACACAAATGCTCAGTTAAAAGAATAAGGTCTAGGTGAGTGACCAAACTTTTAAAATTAACCTGAATTCTCCACTAGGAGAGCAGTACAAATGGCCTCTACAGTGGTACCTTGAGATACGAGTTTAATTCGTTCTGTGACGGAGCTCGTAATTCAAATTACTTGTATATCAAATCAATTTTCTCCATTGAAATGAATTGAAATGCCATTAATCCGTTCCAGGCCACCC
>JAQMCW010000035.1:11567094-11579893 GCA_030068335.1 Chrysichthys cranchii | reverse complement strand
CCATTGTGGGTTTTTCTTTCTTTAACGGAAGGGTACCAACAATTTTGTCCACGTCTGTATATATATATATATATATAAAATGGTTAATTTTTTTTGGGGGGGGGAAACTGTTTATTTTAACAGCTAATTTGAGGTCAGACGTAGTCTTTGACAAAAATTCCTAATATAGGGGAAAATCAAAAAGTAAAGGCAAAATACATTCAACGGCTTTAGTAAAAGTAACTGAGAAACTGACTTTTCCACATGGTCCCCATGCAAGACGACGCATTTCTCGTATCATTCAATTAGTTTCTCTTAAAGCCAGGTGAGCACTGCTTCCTTTACTTCATCGTTAGAGGTAAATGTGCGACTCTGCAGTGCCTCCGTCAGTGGGCCGAAGATGTGATAATCACTTAGCACCAGATTCTGTGCACATTGTTGATGAGACACCTTCGTAGGTTAAATGTGTTCCCACGTTGAACCTTTCTACCCACTCAAACCTTTCATTGACTCACGGGGCTATGTACATACTAAAGGCTGAGTGCTGCACTGTGCATCGTCGAAGTATCCAGTAGGCAATGTACGAGTAGGTTGCATTTAGCTAGCTTCCCCTTTGTTCCGGTTATCATGTAATTTAAAATTTGCCTTCAGTTTTTGATTCTCCCTCATAGATAGTCATATTTTAGAAATATGGTTATTGCTGTTTTCAGTCAAGTTAGTCAACTAAAGCTGAACATAGGTTGAGTCATTTTCCCGTTACATTTTACCGTGCTGTTCAAAAATGTTAATGCAGTGATTTTTTTTAAAGTTTGAATTTCTTTGTGGAACACCAGATCATTTCACAAATGCACACTGCCATTACAGCCTTACTAAAACCTTCTGCTGCTTTGATGTGCATTAGCTAATTGAAAGTTCTGCAGTAGCTGAAATACAAATGGTTATAACATGGAGCAGATCTTTTATAAGGAAGTGGGTCCATTGAATAACATTCTTTTAATGAGCACATTTAGTTCACTGATTACAGTTCATACAAATGTATGCAGCATATTAAATGATTAGTTTTGGTTTTTGTGAATATGCTAGTTCTATCTACCTGGTATGACGAGCCTAACAAGACAGAAACTACAGAACACTGCAACACTACTGCTGATGCTGCTACAAAAAACTATTGAATGCTGAAGCATACTTTTCTGACAATGAAGCAGTAGCAGATAGAACACATGGCAAGAGTTTTGCAACATTCATCAACAGAGGTGCCTACTGAACGTCTCCCTCGGTTTCTAAGCATATCCTAATTTAATAACATTATCAATCTTCATTATGAGACCAAAAGTCTGGGGACACCTGAGCATCACACTCATTTGTGATTTTAAACATCCTACTCCAGACTGATTCCCACTTTGCTGTTGTAACAACATCCACTCTTTGTGGAAGGCATTCAACTAGATTTTGGAGTGTGGCTGTGGGAATTTGCTCATTCAACCACAAGAGCATCACGTGCTGAGATCAGGTGAGAAGGCCTGGGGTTAAGTCAGTGTTCCAGTTCATTCCAAATGTATTCAGTGGGGTTGAGGTCAGGGCTCTGTGCAGGTCACTTGAGCTCTTCCACTCCTACCTCAGCAAACCATGTCTTCCTGGACAACACTTTATGCACAGGGGCAGTGTCATGCTGGAACATGTCTGTGTGCCTTAGTCTCAGTGAATGGAAATTGGTGCACGGATGGTGTACATCATCCTAACCAATTGTGCGCTTCCATCCAGTGGCTTTGTCGCAACAGTTTGGGGAAGGATCACATACTGGTGTCATGGTCAGGTGTCCACAAACTTTTGACCACGTGTGTGCAAAAATGAAAAGAAAAAGGTTTTTTTTTTTTTAATTCAGGCAGCTTTGATTTGTTTGTCTCGTTTATATTCTTCAAGGAAAGTTGTACATTTCATCATATATTTTTGTGGAGAATGTCAGACTATTATTTTGTTAACATTTACTTTTTAATCATGGAATAAAGTATTAAGTATTACGGAATCTTGTTATTCACTGACAGAAACACTGAAGTAAAACTACCAGCACTGCACATTGATAGCATCTCAAATACCCAATTAGGAAGTTTATTTTAGTAATTAGGACACAAGGTTAGTCACTGATTAAAAACTGAGGCCATCTAACCATCCTCTCAAAACACCCCAACAACAGGCTGCTAAAATCTATGGCAATAATTCATTGAAAAAAGGTCCACTGATTCCCAAATACTTTGCACATATTGCACTACAACATGCATTAATTGCCAAGAAACTCTTGCTGAGCCAGCATGTGATGGAAATTACAAAATGCAACAGATATGATTACTTTGCCATGCTAACTCATAGCGCAACAGACAGCCGTCCATATTAGACAAAGCTGGTAGGGCTGCAAAATATCTTTTTTTTTTTTTTTTTTTTTAATATATACTTCAGCCAAATCAACCACATAACACTCTAGCCTTACTTGAATGTGCACCTGCGACAGCACAAGCAAACTGCAGCAGCACATGAAGATACATGCAGCAGCCATCATACTGAGCAGCCAGAATTTATCAAGAGTTTCACAAACATTACATTTTAAAAGTCAAGCCATATCATATTCTCCAGCTTGACTTCCAAAGTCTAAATGGGAAAACTGACTGGATTCATCAGAATTGCACAACGAAATGATTCAAATAATAAGAAATAAGGTCATTCCATGTGATGGATTATGAATCAGGAATGAAGGAAAATCTCATATGACTGCTTTCAACATTAGATTTTTTTCCCTCCTTCAAAAACGTAAATGATCATAGTAAACTGAATTCAACAGATTCACAATTAGCACCACCAAAAAGCTGGATTCAGGTTGGATAGCACCATGTGAGTTTCTCTTTAGAACCACATTTCCAGCATTCTCCTGAAATAAAAGCATGCGAATAATTATACCCATACCTTTCTGCAACATATAAGAATATGATTAGTCTTTCATGAATGTTTACTCATAATATGAGAGACGAATGATGGAAATCAGCTGGAGTAGCGCAACAGTATGGGCCGAGTGAGTGAGTGAGTGAGTGAGTGGGTAGGTGAGTTTACAAAAGCAGATGCAGTATTTAGCAGCAGGGTGAAAAGAGTGAGCGAGCAAGTGGCAGGGACACAGAGGCGTGCTTGCCTTCCACCGCGCATTGGCGTCCTGAGTGGTAGGGGGCGCCGTTGTGCATCTGTGGCCCGTTGTCACGCGGCTCTAGGAACTGGTGAGCTGTGGAGGAAGGGAGCATGGACGAGCCGTGGTGTGTTTTTACATGTACCTTTAGGTAGGACGCAGTGGAAAAACCTGAGACCGTCAAAAGGAGCAAAAAGCAAAACAGAAGGGAAAAATAGAACAAGCAGAGGACTTGTTTAACAATGACACGAGAATCTCCAGTTTTCTTATTATTATGAAAATGGCCTTAAACCCAAATCAAAAGACTTTCAGTCTTAATGGCTCATGTACATTGGTCTCTAATTAACTGGTAATCCATATAGCAGGGGTCGGCAATTATCTGGCAACTGGTCAGGGTTTTTTCCCCCCTCAGCCCAGGTCAATCTGGGACATAGTGGAGCTGTCCACATTTTTTAAAAGTACTCCTGAAAACCCATCTTGAATATTAAATTGTTAGATATGTGTATCTTCTACAAAATACTGCTATGCAAACACTAGGAACACACTACCAGCAAATGACGGACTGTAGTTTACTTTTAGTAGCATCAACACATAGCTAGCCAGCAAAGGAACTGATACTGAGCTAGTTCACATTTGTCACAGTAGTTAAGCCTGTCAAAACACACCAAAATAATTTTGCTATTCAGCAGTAGCTAAACTAGTTAGCAGCCAAGCACAGGATGCAGTTTTGGGGCTGAGGCTTGTTTGTACCACATCATTATCCTCTAATATTGCTTGTCAGACATAACAGGGTCAGGTTTAAGCTGGCGTTCCAGTGTAAGAGTTTCCATTCGATTTTGCTATTGTAGACAAAAATTGCACATCATAAAAATACATTTTTGTTCGTGACTTGGGATCGCCCATCTTAGAATACATATTGCATAGACTTCGGCGGCCTATCGAGTGCCACTGCAACCAAAGACAGTCTACACCTCAGGTCTGGCAGTGCCACTTAGATCTAGCAGTACTACTCCTATGATGCTTTCCTACAAGCCAAAAATGGGAGGATGCCACAATATGACAAAACTCACAAGTGGGAATGGGAAGACAAACAAAACTTAAACAAAAATCCTTTTTGCTTCAAGTTCACCTTCATGAATATTTGTACTTGTATTTGTACCAAACGATGTGCATGAGCCCAGATCATGCTGATTCATGATGTAAGCAGAATGCAGAGGTTTTCGTTAAAAGCAGCTCTAGATGACCTTCAGTGTATAAGCTCACATGAAGAACAGGCTATCCCACAGTCTGTTATTGAAATCAGTCAGGATTTTATAGGATGCAGCTCACACAGTGTGACCAAGTAATCCTAAAAGACAGCTGTAAACACACTGTCGAAAGCTGGCATTAATCCACCTCACAGACTTATTTCATATGCAGCGCTTTTTTTTTTAAAAAATAAGCTGCAATTTCCATGCATGAACATGCAAATTGGAAAGCCCCTTATGTGCACCTGCCGACCCCCTTATGCTATGCTGTTACAGCCGTATTATAAAATATTATAATTTTAAAAAAGGCAGGAAGCCACATTGGGGGAAAAACAACCCAGTAAATGTGAACCTTAGACTGACTCAGAGTAAGGCGTCTGTTCCCCAACATGGTAGTGCTACTGGCATAACAGAACAGTAGGCTTAGTCACGAACTTTCACATAATGTTGCTTGTTAATTTTAGTTCATAATTAGCCCAGCTAGGTAAATGCTACATATGCAAGCACGCCTGCAAGCCTGTCCACGTAAACACAAGTTTACTCTATTTGTCTATTTGAAGTGTCTTATTCTCAGCATATTTTTCAATAGTCAAATCTGTCCAAATACACCTTAACTTCCACAATTTTGTTCATGACTTACTTTGACATGTGCTATGGGTAACAGGTTCCTTTTAGATCACTCCCACTACTCCCTAATCAAGGTCAAGTTCAACATTGTTTGGTTGAACCTATTTAAGACTAATTACTTGATCACTACCTGAGATCATATGCCACTCTCCCTGAACCTCTTCTTTCACATAAGTACTGACAATGTGTTTGTTTAAAATGGAAATATTTGAATGTAACACTGTATTAACAAATGTGACCCAAAGAGAGACCTGTATAATCAAGTGTGCCATCCGTGAGAAGGTATCAATTTTAAAAAATTCTTACTTGAATTTTCACTCATGTGTTTCAAAATATGCCCAGTAGGGTTAGTAGGTATACAAGCAACAGCTTCTGAATGAAACCCCAGATCACATCATGCCTTTGTTAAAGCAATTACAAGTTCCTGGAATGTGTTTAGTATTGCTCAATCAAGTCTTCCATATAAACATTTTGTATATTGGGAGTTTGGACTGGAGGAAGCTGGTCACTCATCTAGTTAGCTGAAATTGCCTACTGTCCTAAAGGTGGTTGTTAGCAAAGATGTGATCTAGTTATTCAACTAGCAAACCATAAACAGTAAAACAAATTATTCCCAGATTAGTTTTGACAATTTGTAATCTGCCAAAGCAATTTTATAATAAATGTCGCCCGGGCTACTGCTACAATGAGAAATTTCTCCATTGTTCCTGACTGCATATGAAGGACTGTCCCATTTTACCCAAATGTAGCCCCTTTGACGGCTAGTTTTCTGTGGTTTATAAAGTTTAACACAAAAGTTGAACCATACACAAATTTTGTGCTTGACAATGATCTGGAATGCAACTTGTCTGACACAAGGATTTCCATATTTTTCCAGTTTGGCAGGTTGGATTTGGCCCGTGGGGTTTGGTCTGCCGACGCCTACCATATAGCATATGGAGTCCTAGGCCTTGAGCTTAGAAAAATGTATGACCATGTTTTTTCCTCAATAATTTGCAATTAGTAGACCAATATTTAACCAGTCTTTAGCTCTCCTTTAACTCTGGCTTTATACACACACACACACACACACACACACACACACACACACACACTGGCCCAAAAAAACTGTATACATACTTCAACACGAAAAATATCTGCAGAAAAGCTGTATTGCTAGACTAGACAGACAGGGTAGCTGCAAGTCATATTTCACGCTCAAGTTTTAGTCTTAGTATGGTGGGGCACCATCGTGCTTTAAAAAAAATGGGCATAGATAATGACTATTGAAGTGTGTATACATTTTGGGCCCCTCTGTGTTTGTTTGTTCGTTTGTATATATACACACACAAACACACACACAAAGCCACAGAAGAAGTGCCCTTTAAAAAAAGATCAGTGAATAAAAGAAACTATCTATAACATGTGAGTGATGCACTAAAATGAGTCATCTAGATTATTATCGTTACCTTTATTGCATATGCTGCAGTAGTTGTGAGGTCCTTCGCTGTGTTTTTTCAGGTGGTCTGTCATATAAGCAGCCCTTAAGTACTTGCCGCAGACTTGGCACGGGATTTTATCCTCGTGGCAGGCCAGGTGAGACCTCAGACGATCTCGTGTTGCAAACGACGCATTACAAATCTGCAAAAACAACAAGGGAAACCATGCCAGTGACACAGTTTAGGATTTCTAACTCGGACGATGATGACCGAAAGCAGGTACTTTCTTACAAGATAAGGACACTTGAATGTATTCATATTCGCCAACTCGGAGAATAGTGCTCTCTCCCTCACCTGACATTTATGAGGTCTCTCAGTGGTGTGCACCTGCTTGATGTGTCCATTGAGGTGGTCTGGCCTGCAAAGAGCATACAAACAGACACACTCTTTACACCTACACATATCAACCAGCACTGTGCAGCTGATAAGAATTGTTTTGTTGTTGTTGTTTTGGGCAGGGGGCGTGGCCCAAAGTCTCCTCTGCCAAAAAAAAAAAAGATCAACCATGAATAAAGTCTTGTGCTCCGGTCGAGTACCTTGGGCTGGAGAGAACTCACCTGGAGAAGCCCTTCCCGCAGTTCTGGCACACGTACGGTTTGCCCACGGCTCCGTCGTGAGAGCGCACATGGTACGACATCCTGTCTTTGCGCTTGAACCTCAGGCCGCACACTGGACACGCGTATGGCTTCTCCCCGGAGTGAGACAGTTTGTGGCGATTGAGGTGATACACGTCTCGGAACACCTTCCCGCACAGGTCACAGCCCACGTGTCGTCTCGTACGCTCCCGTTTGCGGTTCCCGTCCGTTTGCACGCAGTTCTGAGTCTGAGGAGCCGGTGCAGCCATGTCCACGGACACCAGCTCTCCACCTGCGCCCAGCGAGCCCTGCTGGGCCTCGTGCGGCCTCAGCTGCACAGTGTCGCTCAGCATTTTACCACAAACGGCACCAGGGAAAGGACCTTCACTGTCCTCAGTGGTGCCGTTATTGTAGACGCCGGGCGCTGGCGGATCATCTTTCTTGGGCCGCCCCCGGACTCGCTTGGAGCTTGGAGAGGCCTCGCCGTTGACCGGGTTTGCGGTGAAGGCTGACGGTGAGACAGGGAGGCCGATCGCGTGGGAGCTGCTGCTGGTGCTGCTGCTCAGAGGCGGCGGAGCGACTGTATGGTCACTGTCGAGGCTGTGCCTGTGGGTAAACACGGCGCCGTTTGGCACGTCGGCGTGCATGGTGTTCGACAGGAAGCTGATTTCTCCGCCGCGGGACGGCGGCACCAGGATCTGCACGTTGGACTGTTTGATCACCTCCTGGCAGATCTCAATGACGGAGCGCATGAGCAGGAACTTGGCGGCCGTCATGAGCTCCGGAAAGCACTCCAAGCGCACCACGATCTTCGACGTGTAGGCGAAGTCCAGGATGTCTCGGAAAACTTTGGGGCTGATCGTGTGCATCTCGAGCTCCTTGCCCTCGCTGTCGCCGTCGCCCTGACAGCTGAACACCGACTCGAAGTACTCGCTGCACGCCGCCAGCACCGCCTTGTGTGCCGGAAAGCTTTCCTCTCCGACGCGCAAGATCACGTCGCAGAACCTGCCTCCATCTTTTCTCTGGCTGTTGAGGTTGTGTAGCATCTCGGCGCTGTGCTTGCTCACCTGGTACGTGTAGGAGGAATTCCACGGCTGTTCCGTTCTCTCCATGCCGCCTGACATTAAACACGACGGCTAGCGCGTGTGACGGAGAGGCTGGCAAACATAAACAGAAAGGAAAGAGAAATCCCCGCGGTGTAGAAAAAAATAAAACAAAAATAAACACACCAACAAAAAAAAAAACCCGCTTTCAACAACGACCACCTCTCTTGGTTTTAGCATCTAACATGTTAGCAGGGGGAAAAAATGGCAGCCCCCCAGCTTCCTGTGAACTTTGACCTTTGTTTTGGAGGGAGGGAGAAGGGGGGGTGGGTGTCGCTCGTTGCCTTATTTAATATATTTCGAGAAAACGCGTCGCTTATTGTTAACGACAGCAAGGCTGAACGGCGCTCACATGTCAGGTGTGTTCACTGATCGCACTTTTCAGGCTTGTGAATTCTGTGTATTGTTCATCTTCCTGGTTTGTAACCCCCTCCTCCCCGCTATGAATTCACATCCTTGTTTTCCAGTCAGCCCCCTCCCCCTACCCCTCCCCCTCCTATTCCCCTCCCCCAAAATGTAGACGATTACATTTGCTACACGGAAATCCGACAACGGCCAGATGAGATCCCAGCGCTTTGTTCCTTGCGCGCGCGCACACACACACACAGTAGCACGGCAATGCTGTAAAAAAAATATAAAAATAAATGCGCAGTGAACAGGAGCGGACACAAGCCCCGCCCACTCCGGCCCTGTCCCCTTCCTCTGACACACACACACAGAGCACCAACAGAAACGGAGGATCACATAGTAATAGTGTGTGGGTGCTTAAATGTATATAATTTCTGTATAATGGAAACTGAATAAATAACTGCCCTATAGCCTAGGATACAGCACCGCGCTGTCCAGTACACCAACACTTGGTTTTTACCAACTAGCTCAGGAAATAAACAAAAACATGGCCACGTAGTTTCTCTGAAAGTGACAGTTATTCGTAGCAAGCACATTTCCCCGGCTAGATTTTCAGCATTTAACATTGTTTTGGGGGTTTACAGTGAGGTTAGCTCATTACGTCTGTGGATGTGTTTTACTATAAGCTAGGTTTGTTTGGTGATGCTCTTTAAGAGCCACCGTTTGGGCAAGTCCTCTAATTATGCTGCATTCAAGACCCCGTGAACACGAACTTTCCTGCCTGACCTTTTCAACCAGCATTCCAGTGAGTGAGTTTAAAAAAAAAAAAAAAAAAAAAGGAGTATCATACACACCTGAGTGAACTAAGAATTTTGGTGAACTGGTTGAAAAGTTATCCTTGGTAACTAAAGACTTTTTACTTTTGGACTGGGTAAATTATTTTTTTTTTATCTAGGCTTTTGGATTATTGCTATTGGCCTTTCTTTGATTTTCACCTGGTATGAACAGTATGAAAAAAAAGTCAGCCACAGACAGAAATGTGTGTGGTATCACTGTCTAACATGTTAATGATCAAGTACTATAAACTGCCTTAGCACAGATGGGTCGAGGGAGCACCTGCAAGGTGAAAGGTTGGGGGTTCAGGTGCAATGCCTACTCAGTGGCAGACATTTCATCCTGCTGCCACCATGACCTCCACCAGGAAAGCAGAAGAAAATCAATGGTCAAATTCAACAACGCACCCATACACAAACACATTCCTAATAGATATCTACAGAGTACAATGCTTGTGAAAGCTGGAAAAAGCCTTGCGTTCCCTGTTTGAAACTGTGACAGCAAAAGCAGATGGTCCAAACATTTGGAAAGCATCGTTTCCCCCCTTCTTCTTTTGAGGCCCCAAGCCATGGCAGTACAAACTCTTAATGAACGTAATCTGGCTTTTAACCAACAAGTAGTGAGCACATGTGAGGCAAGTCACCTTTTTGCACACCTATGAGTGGTAAGTGAGACTTCTAAAATCTTTAGTCATGCATTTTAGTTAACACTCGCATTGTCAGTTAAAGTAGGCATACATAAAACACTACCATGTTATTTCTACAGAAAGCACTGTATTACAGTGCTTGCTCTTATTTAATGTCAGAGTCCATATGCTCCATCTGTAACAAAATACTTTTGTGGTACAGGCCTTTTTTTTTCTTTAAAAACATTAACACCTACAACCATAATTTCTGCATGTGAAATTAGCATTGAAATAACCGGTGACCCCGTGTCCATGCTAGCCTCTGACTCCTGTTCTTGGCTGAAAGTAACAGAACCCATCCACATCAAATTTCAAAGCATGTTGAAATGTGTTTCTGCCCTGTCACAATTGCAAATAGTAATTATACGAGAGACTGCATCCTTCCTGGCAGCTCCAACAAATCGACCATTTTCCTCAGATGTCTCAAACTAAGTTGCCTTCACAGAATGGTTGATCACTCAATTTTTTTTGTTTTCCCTTACCCTTCTGTGTAAACACAGGAGGCAGCATGTGAAAATCCAAGATCAACAGTTTCTGAAATACTCAAACCAGTCTGACACAAACAACCATGTCTCAGTCACAGAGATCAGAATAGTTCATTCTCACATATGATGAACATTAACTGAAGCCAAAGCTGTATTTTGTACATTGCACTCCAGTAGCTGCTTGAATAACTGCATGAACAAGCAAGTGGACAGTGAATGCATGAGTTACTCATAGAAATGACCACTCTTTCCTGCCATTTAAATTTCACAAAACTGTTAAAATGTCCAATCTCTTTTCTTACAGCATTACTAAACATTGGCTAAAAAATAAAATAAATAAATATACACCACAGTACAAAAGTGTCAGCAACAGTCTTCAACATGTGTAGGGGTGGTATTCTATTGGTTGTTTTTGAAGTCTGAAGATAATCTTACCTGCCAGTTACTTCCATCAGGGCACCTATACATGCTTCTCACATAGCCTTTTGAGAAAATCTATAATGATGGATCCAACATGAAATAACCAAGAGTAGCTTCCTAAACTGCTCTGCTCAGTGTTTCTTTGCACTGGACTTTACAACTGGAAGCTGCTTGAGAGAATCATTACATTACTTACCATACTGGCATACACAGAACTGAGTCACAGTTACTTTGTTTCACCTTGTTTATTTTATCCAGTCTGATTGTGTTCAGTCTCAAGTTGGAATCAAGCAAAGTCAGTCAATGTGACTCGTGTGATCAGTCCCAATTGATAATTGTTTGAACATTTACCCATGCACTTATGGCACCAATTACACAAACGGGAATTAAAAAGCAGAATCCAAACTGATTAACAAAAAACAAGTGATTTTTTTTATTGAACATTTTATTGTGCTTTTTAATTAGTAGCACAATTCCATGGTCAACCCCTGCCACCCTAAAACAAAACGTGATTCATCGCAGTGCTTCTCTCTTAGTGACTGGCTAGGGGGAGGAAGTGAAGGTTGGGGAGAGGGCACAAAGGAAGAAAGGGTAGGGGGAGAAAAAAAAAAAAAAAAGGCACATACATACTGTAGCCCCACTTGGGCTCAGCTCCAGCAGGTTCCAGCTACTCTTCCACAAAAGATGGCGTATTGGTTGGGAAAGAATTATTCAGAATAAGAATAACACCTGGAGGCATCTCTTGCTCTACGAACCAGTCATCAGCAGTGCAGCCTATTCCCACTCAGACCAAATCCAAAATGTATTTAGGCTACAAAACGTAGAATCCCACCACATGAGCAAAAAAGGGACAGCCGGGGGAGGAGGGGGGAAACACACACAACGACTCCTCAGTGGCCCTATTCTTTACTTTGAAACCTTTCAAAACAGCAAAACAGAAAAGAAAGCTATGTACAGGGAGGAAAAAAAATTCCCATAGTCTGTACAATTCTGGCCTATACATTATTTACTTCTTTACTGCAAACAAAGAAAAATAAAGAGAAGTACAAAAACAAAACCAAATCCCTAAATAATTTGATAGGACAATCTCAACAGGGAAAAACAAACGAAAGTAGTCCAGGACTTTTTTTTTTTTTAGGCCTATCAACTATCAATAACTGTAAGGTTTAGGACTGAGCATATAAAACACACAGGGCTCCATCATCTGTACATTTTCATAGAAACTAAAGTTCACATTTCTTTTTAAACTAAACAGGGCCAAGAGGAACAGAGGTCTTGCTTTACTCTGTGACTGGCTGCAGGATAATCATCACTGGCGGAACTCCAGTTCATCAACACTGATTACTTTAGTAGAAGGCATGGAAGGGAGGGGTTGCTGTAGCACATCTGAGCCAAACCACTTGGCCAGGCCTAAAGGTGGACTCCCTGCTCGCCGCTGAGCGTGGGTTGTCCGATGAGTGCCGTGGCTCTGTGACTGTGGGGTTCCAGTGGGCACTGTGTGTACATCTGCAGAGAGAAACCACAACAGGTCTAACGCTTTTATTGTATTTAAATAAAAATAAATAAATAAATAAATAAATTTAAAAAAAAAACCAAAAAAAAAAACCCCACAACCCCACACCACACTTCCATCTTCTCCCATAATGTGTTTGTCAAGCACGGTTGGTACATTGCAGGCTTTTTTTTTTTTTAAATAATTATTCTATTAAAAGTCCTCGTATATCCCATGAAACACCAAGAGAATTGGTATACGAGTGCATGGCAGTGCGATCAGAGTGGAGAGAGGCAAAGTATAAACAAAGAGAAAAAGATGAAGGCAAAACCATCCCGAGACAGCCTCTGCTGGGCTTAAAGC